>JAAOAK010000287.1:0-27994 GCA_013396175.1 Fusarium denticulatum | reverse complement strand
GCCTAGGAACCTATCGAATTTTTTTCTCTTTGCCCTGTTTAGTTGATCATGGGAACACTTCCAGGGCAGGGAAAAAATTTGGTAGCAGTTACAGCATCAATCACGAGGACTTGGCATTGAGTTAAAAACTGTCACCACCGCCTCCAGCCAGATCTCCTTGACTCAAATAGACTTTTCTCTTCATCATTACAATTCCTTCGAGACGTCCTCCTGAGCGTTTGACTTGACAACTTCTCAGTCTACTCAACAACTCCTGGACGGTTACTAGTTTCGTTGTTAGTCACTCAAGAACACGGCGACCACCTACACCTACATAACCACTACCACTACCCCTCAACAAACAACAGCACTTTCTCTTCCAAACTCAAACATCTTTCACAATGCTCTCCTCTCACGGTCGAGGTGGTGCTGGCAACATGGCCGACTCAACCCACCATGAGAAGACAGATCCCAGCAAGCTCCAGACTCCCGTCCTCAAGGGCTCTGTTGTCACCACCGGCCGTGGTGGTACAGGCAATATGGCCAAGAACGATGACCCTCGCGAAACTCGCAAGCGTCAGGACGTTGAAGCGTAGGTTTTTTTCTTCTTTCCTCCTGCAACTCGATATCAGGGATCATTCTCTTTGGAATCGTTGCTGACCTGAGACAAAAGTATCCCTCGACGCCCCTCATCTGGTGCTCAGCATTCTGGCCGTGGTGGCGCGGGCAACGTCTTCAAGGACAAGGAGACAGAGTTGACCCGCAAGCCCAGCAACGACGAAGCTATCACTGACGAGGAGGAGCCCAAGTCTGCCAACTCACCTACTGCTGCTGGCGAGTCGTTGGCTCAGAAAGGCAAGAACTGGCTCTTTGGCAAGAAGGCTTAGGACTTCAGAGACCTTCAAGTGTTGCAGCATGCTCAATTTTAGAGATGAGAGATTTCATGTTCTACTGCTATTGGATCTAGTTATTTTACAGTACAGCTCGGTGTTTTGGCGCCTTTGACATTGAATCTGAAGCAGGGGTTCTGTCCTGTCTACTAGGCAGACAATTTTATGAAGGACGGGTCAACGTACAGGACAAAGGTGAAAAGGAGGAAAAGCAAAAGTCAAGATACCAATGGTTCCCATGGATTAAAGGATTTACAAACAAAGTGTTCTTTCTCTCAGTACCTTGACCATGCTGTTTTACTATGTTACATTTTTTTCGTGTCTACTGGTATTCTCTACAATGCTTCTCTGATGCCCTCCCTTGTTTACTTTGATGTTCAACCCAGCATAGACACATGGTATCTCAAAATACGCCTTCAACACAGCACACAGTGGTTTTCCCCACTAGTTCTTTTTGGTCAAACGGTGAATCTCTTCGAAGTAGTGCTTGAGATGATCAGGGTTTACGCCAGGTGTAATTCCTGCCTTTGGTCAGCCCCTCGTCCAGCTCAGTATTATATCACAGAGAACTTACCGTGGCCAAGGTTGGCGATCCAGCCCTTGTTTCCGACCCAGAAGCCCTCGACCATCTCCTCCACGGCCTTGGTGATAGCCTCCTTGGTGCCATACAGTACCCCTGGGTCAGCATTGCCCTGGAACACAATGTTGCGGTCGCCTCGGATCTTGACGGCCTCCTTGGGATCATGCAACCAGTCCATGCCAACTACATTATAACCCAGATTGCAGGCAGAGTCGAGTGCGTACCAAGCACCCTTGGGGAACACGGTCATGGGAACCTTCTCCAAGCCGAGGCTCTGGAGCTTGGCGGGAAGCTTCTCGGCGATTTGCTTCAAGTAGGGCTCAGAGAATTGACGGTAAGAAGAAGGGCCAAGCTCTCCTGCCCAGGAGTCAAAGACCATCACCAGCTGTAAAGTTTGCAAGTTAGTCATATACAGTGCAGTTCTAGAGGAGAGCATTCTATACCTGAGCACCAGCCTTGACTTGAAGTGCCAGATGATCCACGCAGATATCGGCGATCTTGGCCAACAGCTTCTTCGACTCCTCAGGATACTTGTAGATCCATGTCTTGACCTGCGCAAACAGCTTGGTGCCACCACCCTCGACCATGTAGCAGAACAGCGTCCAGGGAGCGCCGCAGAAGCCAATCAAGGGTACCTGTCCCTCAAGCTTCTGGCGTGTCAGTGTGATAGCGTCGTACACGTAGCCGAGCTCAGCAGCAACATCGACGTTCTTAGCGAGCACCTGGCCGTACTGTCCGTCGTCGGGGTTCTGGAGCGGGTTCGGGAAATGAGGGCCCTTCTTCTCAACCATCTCAACAGTCATACCCATTGCCTGGGGGATGACAAGAATGTCGGAGAAGATAATGGCGGCATCGATGAGACCTGCGAATCGGCGGACAGGCTGGAGGGTGATTTCGGTTGCGACTTCAGGGTCGCGGCAGCATTCGAAGAAGTCTCGGTTACCCTTGGCTTCGTGATACTCCGGTAGGTAGCGGCCGGCTATCAATTGATCAGGTCAGTCTTGCGGGCTTTTACCTGCAGGTTAAGATAGATATCTTCTCACCTTGTCGCATCACCCACATAGGAGGACGTTCAATGGTCTGACCTAAGTTGCAACACAGCAAGTCTCAGTACAATTCTCTCTCATGATTCTCACAACTGAGGCTTGGGCAACCCACCCCATGCTGCGCGAAGCAACAAGTCGTTCTTGAGAGGCGCGAAATCTTGTGACATTTTATGTGCTGTTCAGATTATAGTCAAGTAAAATTGGTACAGCAGCTCAAGAATAACTGCAAGTTACAGAATGTGACTTTTAAAAAGAAGTTCTAGTTACATAAACTACAGATACCCCGCCGAGGACTGCCCATATGGAATCATACCTACCTAAGCAGCTCAGGTACTCCGTAGTGGAGGGCAGGAGGGGGTCCTTTCCTTAGTAGCTTAGGGACAGTTGGGGCCGAGCTACTGAGCACGAACATGGTTGATTCCAAATTAACCAACCAGACCCTATCGGTGCTCGGAACTTTGGACGGACCGACACGCTGTCATTGCGATGCTGCTAGGCACAGCGCGTTAATAGCTGCATTCAGGATCCATCCATACGAAGCTATACCCACAACCTCGATCTTCAACACTGTCTCCCCCGAACCGCTCTCATCTGGAAAAGCCTGAATTGAGTGACCCATCTTCGTCCGCGACAATGCCTTCCGAGCGCGAGCTTCAGATTAGCCCTATCGTTCCCGAGTCTGTGGTCCATAACACAAAGGTTCGCCCCCTCGCTTTTAATGAATGTTGCTGTCACTAGCGATCCATTATCCACGCTCAAGGTTCCTGCGAGCTGACCATCTATGCAGGCTCTCTCCAACCTCCACAGCCTTACTGCGTCACTTTTTGGAGTCACCGCCGGTGTCCTCGGCCTCGAATCTTACTACGGTTTCCTCGTCTACATCATCTTCTCCTGCATCACTGCTCTCCTCTTTTACGCCCTCAAGGTTGCTCCGGAATCACTCCCCAAAGGCCACCCTCCTCTCGATCCTTCTCGTTATTATCGCGGCTTGTTCGAGTTCTGGTTCGGTGGCATATTCGATGGCGTCTCGGGCTTTGTCTTAACTTGGACATTGTTTTATGGCTTGGTTCGGGCCTAGATATAAACCATCATATAGCAGCATACGAGTGGCGTTCCTGGAGTTATGATAAAAGATATTCAAAGAGACATTGTGACTTCAAGAAAGCAACTAGTACTTAAAAGCATCATCCAAAATGGTAAACTAGAGGTGTCGGTATTCTACACCAAAAACGTCAAAGGTTCAATCAACAATCTCAACAACTTTTCCAACAAATCCTTCTAGTCCAGATTTATCCTGACTTCCGCCTTCTAATAGTATGACTCGTGAACCCATCTCAATCCATTCACGGTGATGGATAAGCTCCAAGCCCATCTCCACGCCGCCCCTTGTCGCATCGGTTTTCTCCTCGTTGTTCGTTTCGAGGTCGTCGTTGAGGTCGAATATCTCCTCAATTTCGTCTGCTTCTCTTTCTCCTGTTTCCCATCCTGGATCTTGACGCGATATCTGACGTATGCGCGCCACCGTCCGAATACTGGCGATGTAGATATTTACGAAAGAGCCGATTGCAAGGGCCTGGGTATCTGCGTCATCAAAGACCGCCGTAAAGCCGCTCGCAGCTTGCAACTTCAACCCTGTGTCTGCCATATGTTTCGACGGTATCGCCAAGATCATGCCACGCCGAATACGGGGAGGTTCAATAGGAATATTGGTGTCCGTATTACCGTTCTGGGAACGGTGACAGAGTGATTGGATGACGAGGCCAATTGATCCGGCTTGTCCAGATTCAAGGGTCAGAACAGGGAGTCTCAAGTTACGTATGCTCACAATCTGAGCGTCATGCCACTCCCCTGGAGTCGCTGATGCAGAGACGGCATTTTTCATGGCAATGCGGGCCAACTCTGCAGAAGAAGGGTGCGAAATCGAGAGTCCGTAGCTACCAGGAGATTGCCTATCCTCCGGGGTTAAGTCACGAGTTTCGTCATCATTTGGTGGGAAAGGCCCAATAACAATCTTGTCCCCGACAGAGAGTCGTCCAAACCTGAGATAGCCTGACACGACAATACCTGGGTCTGCTTGTTTTCCCAAGGTACCTGTCATGTTACTGTACGACGTTGGCAGAGAAAAGGTATCGTCGATATGGAATAGGCATTTTGGCTGCTCTGGATTCAACGCCATCCCAACATAGTCGCGAGCGGTTGGTGTTGGCGGCAATGGCAGGTTCTCCAAAAGTGCATGCAGGAGGCCAATACCACTTCCTCTTACTGCACTTGTGAATGCTATTGGAACAATCTCGGTTAGGTTGCCACTCTCCGATATTCCCTTGAGTAGGTCTTGGACTTTGGCAGAGTCATCGTCAGGAACTCGGTCTAAGTCCCTCCATATCTTCTGGTCAGGCCGCAGGATTTTGGGTATACGCCCAGCTTCTTTGACAGCCGACAAGATCTTGTTTGTGGTTCTATGCGCGCTTGTCCTGGAGGCGAGATCCATTTTGGTGATGACGACTGCCAAAGGGATATCCAATTTGAGTGATAATGTAAGATGGGCTTTGACAAGATCAGCTCCCACTGATGTTGCCCCCAGAACATCCTGCGTTGAGGATGTTGCCCCATGTCCTTTGGTGGCTGTATCTCCATCATCTACAGCCAAGCACAAGATGATCCAATGAGGTGCCCAGTTCATCAGTCCACGAAGAACTGTCCGGCGATATCTTGGATGGCCAGCAGAGTCAGAAACAAACACTAAGCGACCACCCTCGGAACAGTCGTGTATATCGATCCAAGACTCGATGTTCCCGTGACTGTAGTTAAGAATTGACTGGCCCTTGTATCCGATGAGTTCCTGAGCTATTGAACTGGTAACCCCCGTGGCCACTTCGTGTCTATGTTTAAGCAAGCTAAGTCGACTGTTGCCACGCCCGTTGTCTAGTGTCCCGGTTGATAGAGTCCCCAAAAGGCTTGATTTACCTGATGTGGTAGGGCCAGTGAAAGTGACTCTTAACTGCGGTGTTGTTGAACTACCACGGCTGGGTACGGCAGCGCTCTCTGTAACAGCCTGCTCATTCTTATGAGAACTGTTAGTTCCATTCTCCTCATCTAGGAAACCAAAATTGGGCTTGACAAGTGCTTCAGCAACCCAGAGTTTTCCGTTTCTGGTGATTTGATGCGGTGACGGAACAAAACTGTCGACCAACTCGGTCGACTCAACCCACTCGCAGTCGCCAACAATGACTCTCCGATGAACTTCGACAGAACAACCTAGGCTTGCGGCCATTACTCTCAAAGTCGTGAGACTCTCTTCCATCTCATCTTTGGTGAGGCCAACAAGACTGCCATCATCAGCGACACCAATCTCATACAAGGCTCCTCTTGATTCCTCCAATCCAGGGACAAGTTCACTCAGCTTCACAGGAGCAGAAAGATCAACGCTGTCATCAGGGAGTCTTGGAATTGCCAGCTCCTTAGAACTGGATGCGTGATATGGAGAGGACTGCTGTAGCCTCCACAGGAGCTGAGTAGTCAAGTGCTGAAGTCTCTGTTGACGGGTTTGTTCACGAGCCTGGCTAGACGGTGTGAGGAAGGCGGTTGAGGGCATGTTTAACCGAGCGTGGCGCGATGTTCCGGCAGTGCTCATGCTCTTAAATACCCTCCTAGGTCGGAGGAGTAGGTGAAGCTTGTATTCAGTAGGGCCCTCTTGTGGTTCGGCCTGTAGTTTAATGACCCCATACTCAGACAGCAACCCTGGCTGAGGTTCTTGTGCTGGTCGGCGAAGCTCTGTACCCTGAGCGCCTTCATCCTTCCCTGACCCGCTTAGCGGAGTCCAAGGCGAAGAGACCCTTGGAGGATCAGGGTCATAGGTGAATACAGACGCCATGGTCGTGTTGTAGTGGGCGTAGGGTTCTTAAGAAGGTTGAAAGAAAAATCCAATAAATAAGTGATACTGAGTAGGGTTCTCAAGATATTGATGACAGCATGTGTTGATATAAGAGCGATAAAAGGGGAGAATATCGAGTATACAGAAAAGGGAAAGCGTAATAAATCCGGAATATCATCTTGTTGATTACTTGAAGAAGTATTGTGAGTTGATCCAAGTGTATTGATCACGTCTCTGAGGGTTTGTGTTAGGGCGGTCAGTTGCCAGCTCAGGAGACGAAAGGCATGATTGAGAGGAAAGGGGAGCCTTGGTGGGTTTATGTAGTTTCGGTCGAGTATGACTTTTTCGGTAAGATGAGTGACTGGAAAATGAAGGTGGCCGCGCTCTTTAGCTCTAGAAAATTGAAGATAGAAAGTAAATGTGAGGTAAGGTAATGTAGGCTGGATAAAGCCTCCCACTTGGCGAGTCAGAGGTGACGCATCGGCCAAGTGACCAATCACGAGAGTCTTATGGGAACCTGGGATACCGTGATCGCCTTAATGGTCCCTTCCGTCAGTTCATATTACTGAACGAGAGGCCGGAATACATTTTAGGTGCCCAGGTTAGTAGTCACAGTAACTCTCTTCCTACCATTCTATCCATCCCAAATTCAAATGCCTGCCCCTAGCTTTACAGTAATTCATACTAAGCATCTGATACTTGATCTCAGACAATATCTTACTTACCAAGTTAATAGTAGTTCCATACATATCTGTAAATATACAGAGTACTTTACCTAAGGTAGTGCTCGGTACTTGCTGTCTTTGTCGGGCCTGGAGTTTGTACATACGGCCAGTGGACTAATACAGCCACTAACGTTAGTCGGTTATGGGGAATCCATGGGTGCATCTGCACCTAATCATCTCATGGCGAAATACATTGAGATACCTGGGCCATCTCCTTTGGAGTTTCCATTTGTCCAAGTCTCCTTTATGACTCCATATTCAGATTGTATGCTCACAAGGTCTATTGTCTGTCGGTGAGTCACCTCCCTGCTGGTGCAACAACCAAAGATCCCAATTTCAGCTTCAGATTCAGAGACAATAAGCTGGCCAAGGAGTCAGATCCTCAGTTCTTTCTACTGGGGGGGGATGGTTCCCAAGCCGTGAAACAATTAGGTACTCATTCCTGAGCCTTTTCTAGAACATGGAATATGGAATGAAAATCTGCGGTCATAGGCTAGGCTCCACAGGTGAAACCATGTTGATACAGGAGTCTGTCTACCCATCGCCATTGCTCTTCAAACAAAGGTCAGGGTCGCTTTGGCTTCACCGTGAACACCTCCAAAGCTTCGTATCTCACTCCAGCTCAAACACGATAGCCTTCCATGCTATACACCTTGAAACGCGTATTGTGAAAAATCCGACCTGGCTGAACTTGGGTGTGTCTACGTCGAAGGAAATCGAACACGCAGGCGGCGCCATGGCTGACGCATTGATATGGCTGAGCCGCTCTCTCGGGATAGACGGCGATGAGAATCAAAGCCACATTTGCTGGCGACTCTTAAGTACCTGACGCAATGGAATAGACAACCCACTCGGCTCATCGATGTTGCTGCAGGACTGGAATGAAAACACGATGGCGAATGGCTGCTGCTATAAAGAAATGATTAAGGATTCATGGACTTGCATGGGGAGAGACGGGAGGGTCCAAATTGCGGCTGCAACACCAGGGGCCTGGGATTAGACTAAAAGGTCTAAGTGCAATGCTCTGGATCGGATGTATTGGATCTCGGGCGCTTGTTGGGCGCCTATTGCATAACGAGATCATAATGCCTTGCAAATCGAAACCTTCTATCAGTCTAGGCCTGAGAGGCGTGTGCTTCATGCCCGAAACGATGGGAGAATTAAAGGATAAGCACGCCACAAGCATCCATTGACAAAGTATCCAATCCTTTTAGACACAGGTGAGTTTCGACGTTCAAGTGGAGGGGTCAGGGGACACCGCCCAGGCTAAGCCCAGGGTCCGTTCTCCCCAATAAACCACCGGTACCTAAAGTTAGCACTGCAGGAAACCACTATCGGTCCTCTCTTAAGGCAGCACTACCATCCTCTTCTCCTTTCAGCCCTTCCATTACTTTCATAATTCTCTATTTCCTTTCTCGCTGGCACAATTTACCGTGACAGCTCGTTAGCACGCTCAATCCCGTTCCACATCCAACAATTCTTGCCATGAAGAAGTTTGGCTTTGGAAAGAAAGGCGATGATGGTGATGACGCCAACCGCCACGCCCTCTTTGGTCGCAAGAAGTCGTCTCAGTCCAGTACATCTGAGAATCCTTACGCCAAACAAGGCGGAAAAGACCCCTATGCCGACGATGCAAAGTATGCCAACGTAACTCCTTACCAGCAAGCCCGCGCTGGTCTCAACAACGGCCCCGCCGCCCAGGCTCCAAGTTCCTACGGTGCTCCCGCTCCTGCGCAAGGAAGCTTCAACTCTCAGCCCCAGCCTCCGAGCGGATACGGTGCTGACCGATACGGATCCGGCGGTGGCTATGGTGGAAATCGATATGGCGGCTCTGCTCCTCAGAACAGATACAACAGCCCTGGCCCAGCGGCTGGTGCAAGAGGCCCTGGTGGCTATGGTGGTTTTGGACCCAGCGAGCCTGACACCAACAGAGACAACTTGTTCGCTGGTGCTCAGGAACGCCAGGCACAGAAGCAACAGCCTACCAACAACGGCCCACAGTCAGGAGCCGATGGCGGCTCGTACGGCGGTTATGGTGAGGAGCGCGAGTTGACCGCTGAGGAGCAAGAAGAAGCTGAATATCAATCTATTCTGGCGGAGAAGCGACAACTTCAGCAGGACAGTGCATCCTCTGTCAACCGATCGGTGCAAATGGCCCGACAGGCCAATGAAGTCGGTCGCGCCACCCTGGCTCGCCTGGGAGCTCAAGGGGAGCGATTGAACAACACGGAAAAGCATCTTGATCTAGCTGCCAACCAGAACAAGATTGCTCAAGACCGGGCTGCCGAACTGAAGACACTCAACGGAAGTATGTTTGCAGTGCATGTCAGCAACCCTTTTACCTCCAAGCAACGCAAGCAAAAGGCGGACGATGAGGTCATGGCACGCCATCGATCTGAACGAGAACAACGAGAAGCCACCCGCCGTGATGGTTTCCAAGCCAACCAGCGTATGGAAGGCAATTTCAGAGAGATGAACACCGTGGGCCGGCCACGACAGCAACCTCGCAAGAAGGATTACGGCAAATTTAACCTTGACGATGAGGAGGGAGCGGATGAGCTTGAGGACCAGATCGATGATGGCATCACTGAGCTTGAGGGCCAAGTGTCCATGATGAATATGGTCGGCAGAGCTATTGGCAAGGAGGTTGACTCGCAGAACAAGCAGATCGACCGTATTATGAACAAGGCAAGTGGTGTTCTCAATTTTAAACCAAAGATCATTTTACTGACTTGACACAGAGCGATGCTGTTGACGATGCCACGAGAATGAACCGAGAACGATTGGCCCGTATCAAGTAAAGGGCAATTCATAACACGATGATACATAGCAACTGTGTTGGGACGGGGGACGATGAGCACATTGGGATTTAATATGTCTATTTAGACGTTTCTATTACAGAACTGCAGGTTAAGTCTGGTCTTGGTCGTGATCAATTGTATAAACCAACTCAAAAGAATCTGGGGTTTGGAGCAATTCCAAGGGACATGTATACGAAAGTCGAATCACTGTTGAATCGTCCAAAAAGACGGATATGGATGTTTGCGGGTTTTGAAACCATGTATCAGGCGTCCAAGGTATTGTATGTCGCCTCTGAATCTTGACTTCGTCGACTTAAACTCTGCGCATTCGTTCATATGGAGTATTTAACCAAACGACCCATATTAGCTATATTGTTAGGGACAAACACATAAATTTCTGATTACCTATGAAATAGAGGTTGAGAGAACTTGACGATTTAAGATTTGGTTATTTAGGTATTTGATATTTAATATTCAAAATCAGTTTCCATCATGCACAGCCATACACTAAGCGGCGACTCTCTAGCATATTGCTAACTCAGAATAAGAAGACCAGGGACATATCAGGCCATGATATCTAACCCTGACCGAGAGTTTAGGTAAAGATTTATGGTGTTTGGATTTGATTGTATCCAACGAGAGCAAAGTATATTTGATGGCAAGTACATAATTTATTAAAACTTTTCCGAACTAGTCCTTTTCGCACTTTTCTGGGCTCTTTCGGGATACGGCGTAAGAAGCCTTCCATGGTTTCGAAAACCCAAGGTGATCTTGTATGGTAGATTGGTAGGTAGGTATGTATGTAGTTGGCATGGTGGAGACAGTGAAAGAGTATGAATAAAATAAGTGGATCATCTATTGTACTTGATAGGTCGCTTCATGTCATATTTATTTTGTCGGGGTTGTTTCGTCAGGTATAATTCTGATCCCAGCGATTGCCTCCTAGCTATCGACATTGGATCCAAGTGAAAATTTCCACCGTCGCCAACTTTTTACCCTGCACCATGGCAACTGATAATTCTGGCCCTCCTCCGGCGAAAAAGAGGAAAACCAAAAATAAGGCAGACCCAAATGCTATTACGATACGGGGGAAAACAATTTCCCTCGAGGGGTATCTCACAGCGCCCTCAAAGGCTGTGCTTGTAGCCTCAACATCAGCATCAGACAGCCCAACGGCCCCTACAGCCACCCCTTCAGCTGCCCCTGTCGCTACCACAGAAGTAAAGAAGCAAAGGCCAGAGCACAAGAAGCCTCCTAGAGGGCGTGATACAAGCGATAGGTCTCGGACTCGGGATGATCCAAAACTGCTCAAGACACGCAAAGAGCTTCCGATATGGCAGTATCGCGAGGGCATTCAGAAGGCCTTGCGAAAGTCCGGCAGCGACGTGCTCGTGCTAGTGGGTGAGACGGGTTCTGGAAAAAGTACTCAGGTTCCTCAATTTCTCTATCAGGAGCCCTGGTGTAGGCGTCAAAAGATCAAGATCGCCGGCTCAGACAACGAGATTTCAGTGGGTGGCATGGTCGCAATCACGCAGCCTCGACGAGTCGCCGCGACAACTTTGGCTCATCGTGTTTCTCAAGAAGCTGGGACTCCTCTAGGAAAAGGACGACGAGATGGCTTGGTCGGTTACTCGGTTCGATTTGACCACCAGGTCCCGAAGGGATCAAGGATCAAATTCTTGACTGAGGGTATGTTGCTTCAGGAACTTTTGCGGGATCCCAATCTCAGCAGCTACAGCGCTATCGTGGTCGACGAAATTCATGAACGCAGCCTTGATGTTGATCTACTTGTTGGTTTCCTGAAGCAGATTCTTGCAAGCGACTTGTCTGGCCGCGGGGGCGTCCCGCTCAAGGTGGTCATCATGAGTGCGACAGCAGATGTGGAGGGCATTCAAGAGTTCTTCAAGGACGTGCGACCAAAGAACGAGGGCGACAGCACACTGCAGGTTCTTAAGATCAAGGGACGACAGTACCCTGTCACAGTTCACCATGAACCGCGACCTGTACCCGACATCCAGGACGCCCTTCTCAAGACGATATACAAGATACACTTGCAAGAGCAGCTCCCGGGAGATATCCTTGCTTTCCTGACTGGCCAGGAAGAGATTGAAGCTGCCCAAAAGCTGATTGAGGAATATGCAGAAACTCTTGCCTCTAACGTCCCCAAGATCAAGGTGTTCCCTTTGTATGGTCAACTCTCGATGGACGCGCAGCGCGAGGCCTTCTTACCTGTCAAGACTCCTTTTACGCGCAAGATCGTGCTGGCGACAAATATTGCTGAAACATCAGTCACTGTTCCCGGAGTCAGATATGTGGTGGATTGCGGTAAAGCAAAAGTGAAGCAATACCGAGCACGCCTGGGCATGGAATCTCTTCTCGCGAAACCTATCTCGAAATCTTCCGCTGTGCAGCGAACTGGTCGAGCAGGCCGCGAGGGACCTGGAAAGTGCTTTAGATTATACCCAGAATCAGCCTTCAAGACACTGCAAGATTCCGATCTTCCCGAGATTCTTCGAAACGACGTCTTGGGAGCAGTTCTGACCATGAAGGTACGAGGAATCCAGGATGTCCTTGCTTTTCCTCTCATGGATCCCCCAGAGACAGAAGTAATCGAGAAAGCTCTGATTCACTTGCATTTCCTTGGTGCTCTCAATGATGATGGCACTATCACGAGGACTGGTGAAATAATGGCCCGCCTTCCTATTTCTGCGTCTTTGGGGGCTGTTTTGCTTGCTGCTGGGGATCCCGAGTTTGATTGTGTGGTCGAGGTGATCGACATAATATCCTGTATCACATCTGGAGAGGATATTTTCTTGAGTATCCAGTCTGAACAGGCCCAAGAAGAGGTGGAAACCTTCAGAAAGGAGCTCCAACGCCGCGAGGGAGACATCATCACATATCTTACCACCATCCAACAATACACCGCAGAGAACGCAGACAGAGTGAATTGGTGCAAGCAACGAAAGATCAACATGAGAAACATGAAACAGGCTCTGAACATTCGAAGGCAGCTTCGGGGTATGTGTCTTAAGGAGAAGTTCCTGGATGAGGCTCCGCCGGCTGATCCTCAACCATTCGTGCCCATCTCTCCAGAACGTGCTGAGCAAGTCCTCAAGTGTTTCTTGAGAGGCTTCGCTCTGAAAACTGCTATGCTGGCTCCCGACGGCAGCTTTGTCACGATCCAAGGCAAACACGTCGTTGCCATCCATCCTGCCAGCGTATTGCATGGGCAGAAGAAAGAAGCCATCATGTTCCTCGAGCACGTCTACACGAATAAGAATTATGCCAAGAAGGTCAGCGCCATCCAAGCTACATGGATTGTTGAAGCAATGGGAGGCAGGTAGATATTTAGTGGTGTTATTTGTTTAGTAAAGGCATGCTTGTAGTTAGTACATCGGAAAAGGTTTGGTCTATATAGTGTACAAACTTTTGAGGAATATCCGTACATGTTCAAGTCAGTAACATGAGCAAAATGTTGAGTTATACCTTATCCTTCGTTATTTGACCATAAATTCTTCGGTCCTGGTCTGTCTACATGAGACCATATCTATGACTCTTGCTCGCCACCTTCTTTGCTCCGGTTTTGAATGGCCTGCATCAACTCGTATAGTTGGTGTATTTGTTCATCTGCTACATGTTAAATTCAACTATTCGTGTATTGATCATTCTTCCTTACCGCTCATCTTTGAGAGCTTCTGCTCATCTAACTTATCACCAACCCACTGATCGCCCTCAATTTTTTGCGCATACATTTGCCACTCTGTTAGGAAACCAATCTTGGAATTGCTTAGCATGGTGCTTTTGCTAGGTCTTTTGCAAGAAACATACCAGATGAGCCGGGTTATCCACCTTTCTGTGCGCTCTGAACTCAGCTTTGATGTACTCATCTCCAAGAACTCTCATCTCGGCTGGCAAATGCTTGCGATGGGCACGGAGGAGTCGACGGTATAAAGGAATAGGAGGAAGAAGGGCAGTAGGATTGGGCTTAAGGCCTCGTTGTGTGTTTGCGGCTGATGCCAGTCTCAATAGAGATGAACGCATATTGAATGAATTCTTCAAAGGCCTAAAGCGATCCCGTGCTATTGGTATATAGAAACAAGAATTCACTCGCAGTGTTCTTGGCTGGTAAAGACGAGTCGTTGAGAATGATATCGGATAGAATTGCGGGAGTCGAGATTCTCAAGCATAAGTAAGTACGCTACCACTATCTGCCTCTACTGCCCCACTACACAGTGCACACACTTACAACTTTTTATCTGTACCTATCAAAGTCTCAAAGGCTCTTTGAGTGGTGAACAAAAGCTCCTTTCACAATGTCGTTTTCATTCGGTTTCGCCGGTGACGATATCTCTGATGATGAGCAGACTCAATCTATCGTCAAGCCCACGACAGATGCTGCAGCCACTACCAGCGCATTTCCCGTCCCAGGAAAGCCTCAGCTCCCACCAACTGTTCACCAACTCTCTGATTTGCTTGCTCAGCTACCGTCAAAGATCGCGTATAGCCTTCTAGATGTGACGCTCGATGATGGAACTACTATCCAGCTACCGCGAAGAGAGTTATGGGACGTGAGGGTGCAGCTGATGGCCGAGGAGGAAGATGTTGCTGGCGCTCAGTCTGAAGGCTTGGGAAGCCATGATGTGAAAACGGGTGTTTATGAGGGCGGTTTTAAGAGCTGGGAGAGCAGTGTCGATTTAGTTAAGGTGCTGGCTGCGAATAACGTCACCTCAGCATTGGGACAAAAGGGGCTTCGAGTCATGGAGGTACGTGAAATGAATTATACTTATAACGTAATGTATCTAACCCTAGACCAACAGCTTGGATGCGGTACAGCTCTACCATCTTTGGCAGTCTTCCAATGGGCCATGGCCTCAACATCTGAAAACAAGCCTATGTCTCTCATCATGGCGGACTATAACCCTTCAGTTCTTCAGCTCGTCACTTTGCCCAACTTTATCCTTTCATGGGCCCTTAATAACCCCCAGATACCTGCTCTCCAACAAGCTTTCTCAATTGAGGGCGAGGTTGAGCTAGGCCTTGATGTTCTCGCCGCCTTCGAACAATCACTCAAGAAAGCGAACGTAACCCTCTCGTTTGTGTCTGGCGCTTGGTCACAGGAGTTCGTCGATCTCATATACGCTCTGCCTTCAAGCCATGATCATGAAAGGAGCACGCTGCTTCTCGGTGCAGAAACAATTTACTCTCCATTTGCCCTCCAGGCCTTCCTCGAGACCCTCTTCTTAATACTGGAAAGGGAGAAGAAGACCGATGGAAACGAAGCAGCTGCTCTTGTAGGAGCAAAACGCCTATACTTTGGGGTTGGTGGTTCACTGGATGACTTTATTGACAAAGCACGTCAGAAAGGAGCTCGAGTGGAACAACTTAGAGAAGAGGTAGAGGGGGTCCGAAGAGGGGTTGTTCAGTGCGTTCTTGGACCGACATAGGCACATTGAATCCCAAGTATATCGTCAATTCCCGAGAGGGGTTAAGCAATGCGTGCATCTTCGGCTTCTGCGTTCGAGTACCAGAAACTGTACTGCTCAAAGCAACATGGGTATATTATATGCCTTTCCTAAACGCCACCTTTAATCGAACTGCTTTCCTTAACAAGTCCTGAGCACCTCAGTTGGGTGTGGTACGTAAAGCTCAGTGGTTCCAGGGCCTTCCTACTTGCCCTTCTTTTGTAGCTTTTCTCTACACTTAGGGCAGTACCATGTCCCGTTGGGCTCGCTCTTGAGATCGACGCATGACCAGTGAAACCACTCATACGGACAATTGTCGTTGTCGCACGCGACCATGTCCCCGTAGCTCACGTTATGACAAAGGCAATACTTCTTGTCGTCGCCAGCCTCTTCATCGTCATCGTCAGCATCTCCTATGATATCATCTCCGTCAACATCCTTACCATCGGCCACGGGCGTACTTCTTGACCGACCGTCGGCGCCATCTTCGTCCTCTCCACTGCCGCTGTCGACGTCCGAAAGTTCACTGTCATTCGTTGGCGCAGGCGAGTTTCGATTCGAGGCTTTCTTAACCCGAGAAAGATTCGACTTGTTGGTAGACTTCTTCCGTATTCCACCTGTTGGCGTACCTCGACGGCCGCTCAATGGTCCTGTTGACTTTACAGACCCGGTTCTTGGACCTGCACTACCTGCCCTCGCAAGACCAGACCCTCCAATGGCACCACCCTTAGGGGTGCCGGGTCCAAGTGATGAGTGTCTTGCCAAACCGCTTGATGTAGTTGGTATAGTCCCCAAAGCAGGGTTCACCCGAGCAACGCGCTTTGTGGTGGGTCCTGCAGAGCCTTCTCTTTGTCGGTTCAAGATCATACTGGCTGCGGGTGTTGCCGGAGCAGACGCCGCGTGCTGCTGAGACTGTGCGTGACGAACATTGGGGTGGTTGGGAAGCCGAGCAAGTACGGGATTAGAAGAGGTTTGCGCAGCGGCAAGAGGAGTCGAGGGACCAGCTGCAGTCGTCATATGACTCGCTGGGTTTATGGCCCGGATCGAAGGGGCAGTATGATTTGCAGCGCTCGGTCGAAGTAGTGAGGGGACTTCGTCAGGATCGGTAAAGCCAGGTTCGGCTCGGTCGTAAAGCAACTTGATTTGGCTGTCCAGGTTTTTGAGATGCTTGTCTACTATGATCTGCATCTTCTGGCACAATGCGATCTTTTCTTTCGATAGTTGGTCGGCTTGCGCAAAACTGTCGCGGACCTGTTTTCGAAGAAGGTCTTCCTTGGGGTTTGGCTCATGGCTTCCGTTTGTCTTGATCCATTTCTGTATCTTCCCGTCCCGGTCCTCGATCGTACGTAAGCACTCGGAGTATTGACGATCTTTATCGGCTACCTCTTCTTGTATGAAGCGGATCTCTTCGGGAAGGTTTTGGACGCGGTTAATCCAGTCGTCGAGGATCAAGCCAGGGTCGAGGGCTTCGGCTTGAGGCATCCTCTTGACGAAGTCGATGGACAAGTCGTCTCTAGGCATGATTGTTAACGATAAGAAGGTCGAGCAATACTAGCTAAGAGAAAAATGCGATAACGTCAAAGCCTGATGCCCGAGACCCGTGTGACAGTGTAAACGAATGCGCATCGATATGTGGCGAGACCAGCATAGATGGAGGATGGAAGGATGGAAGAAGAAAAAGATTGATGACAATGCAGATGAAAAAGTATCGATGTGATGATGGCTGGTTGGCTTGATGTAGACAAGACAGGACAAGGGCGAGGGTCTAGAAAATCAAAGTGGTCCCATAGCCTGACGGATACGAGTCCCGAAGCCAAATGGTAGATGAAATAGCAGGGCAGTAAATGGCTGTTACCAGCAACCTGCAAGGCGAAGGCGAAGATGAAGACGAAGACAAAGGTAAAGGCAAAAGCAAAGGCAATGCTTTGGGTCAAACTCAAGCAAGTCCAAAGAAGAACGCGGAGTGCAACTCGACATGAATGACTCGGGCTCGGCTCACCTCGATACCCACTTGCTCGCTTGTCCTTTCTTTTGACTTGAGAGTAGTGGAAGTCGCGGTGCTCTGCTCTGCTCTGCTCTGCTCTGCCGGAATCAAAAGCAGCAGCCGCGAATGTGTTCTCTTGGGGATGCTCTATTTGAGAAGGATGGGCATGGAGGCAGAATTAAGATGTAGGTATGAAGGGAAAAGGTGGAGGCGTTTCTGGTGTAAGTTTTGAGAGTTGGGGAACCTCCGGAGTACTAAGGCAGCCTGTTCCGCAGGTTGTTTCTCACAGCCACTTAGGTACTAAAGGGCAGGTATCGGAGCCACAGCTCAAATTCGCCTGTGCTATGACCGTTCTGGCATAGACCAAGATGCACTAAGAGATAGAAGCTGCACGTTGTTGGTTCCTGCCGACGACTTTCCCTGCTTAGGTAGACCATACCAAGTAGTTTTAGGTCGCTTGTGTCCTCTAAGCTCACACGGAGCCTCAGTAGCTGCACTGAAAGGAACTTGACTATACTTCCCATTCACAACCTGAGGTAACAGTGGGGCCTCCCGCGCAATTGCCAACCGCTTGCATTTGTGCATTTTCGACTCTTGAGATCTGGAGCTATCTATTTCACCAACTACATTAACCATACCACACATCTCAACCACCCAAACTTGTGTCAAAACTCATCACTTGAAGAGCTTTGCAGCCGTCTCATACTATCTGTTGTGTTATCGGTATCTTACAGCTACACTATCATCATTATTTGGCATCAGATACGCGGCAACGACTTATTCAAGCCACTCTTCGTCTGGACTACTGGTTGATACATCGCACACCCGTACCAACCAAAGCACCTCTTTTCTTGTACTCCGACGATGGACATAGACTCGTATAGGTACCGGGTGCCTAAACCCAACTACCTTCCGCATATTGCAGACGAGGATCGTGATAACTCGGTCGTTGAGGAGTTCTCCAATCAACCACTAGGACTGGCTAGTGAGATGGACAATGCTAAATTCTACAACAAGTGCAAGCGTCTGGCTGAAGAGTCTGGTATCACAAAACCCAAGGGTTACAACGTTTCCTTCCACTGCAACCCGGACATTGAGAAGCATCATTTTGGAGTCACTCATCCTATGAAACCGTGGCGATTAACCCTGTCCAAGAGTCTCATCTACTCTTACGGAATGTCATTCGCGATGGATAACTACATCTCCAGAGCCGCCACATATGAGGAGCTTGCAGAATTTCATTCCTCAGACTATCTAGATTTCCTTGGTACTGTCCTTCCTGAGCCGGTACCTCGGGATCTCGAGAACCAAGGGGTTGACCTCAAGTTCAACCTTGGTGGCTCTGATTGTCCCCTCTTTGATGGCCTCTTCAACTACTGTTCGTTATCAGCCGGTGGATCTCTTGACGCGGCCAGGAAGATTTGCTCTAAGCAGTCTGACATCGCCATTTCCTGGGGTGGCGGTCTTCATCATGCCAAGAGGTCTGAAGCGTCTGGATTCTGTTATATCAACGACATCGTGATCGCCATTCTTGAACTCCTTCGATACTACCCGCGAGTATTATACATCGACATCGATGTGCACCATGGAGACGGTGTTGAAGAAGCCTTTTTTTCAACGGACAGAGTCATGACAGTCTCTTTTCACAAGTATGACCCGAATAACTTCTTCCCGGGGACTGGTGCCCTCGATGACAACGGCCCTAAGAGCGAGCATAATCCGGGCGCTCACCATGCTTTTAACGTACCATTGAACGACGGTATCACTGATGAGCAATACGATCATTTATTTAACACCGTCATTGGCAAGATTGTGGAGAAATTTCGACCGGGTGCAATTGCTTTGCAATGCGGTGCGGATTCTTTGGCCGGCGATCGTCTGGGCCGCTTCAACCTCCAAGTTCAGGGCCATGGTGCCTGTGTCAAGTTCTGCAAAGAAATGGGCATCCCCATGATCCTCTTTGGAGGCGGCGGCTACACTCCCAGGAACGTGGCGAGGGCATGGACTTACGAGACGAGTATTGCTATCAATGCTCAAGACAAGATCAACCCCATTCTTCCAGAGCATGCCCCATGGCGTGATCACTTCCGGCAGGATACCCTCTTCCCTACTCTGGAACAAATCTTGGGCGAGCCACGAGTGAATCGGAACCCCCCGAAGCGACTGCAGGAGATTGTTCAACATGTTACAGAACAGCTCCGGTTTGTGGAAGCAGCACCAAGCGTTCAGCTCCAGACAATACCGCCAGATCTTGGTGCCATCAGAGATGATGTTGAGGAACGTCTGAAGGAGGAAAATGAAGAGAGACGCGACGAGGTTCGGAAAGCCCGGGAAGCTGCAATAGGGACCGCCATGCAGCTTTGAATCACGGAGGACTTCTCAACGTCACAATGTTAATAGTGCCATGTATTGTCACAGTGATTCGAGGGCCACTTTCGATTCTCCGAGAAAGCTCGAGCCAGGTTCGGAACATAATATTAACTCCGGAGTACAGAGTAAGCTTATTTGAGCTCATCTAGGCTGAGCTGAATAGATCACCTGAAAGCCTTGTCTGTAAAGGATCATCACCGACAAGGCCATTTCAAACAAGGATGTAGTTAATCTCCTGCTGGAGAGGGTTTCGCTCTTGACCCACTATTCCACCTCTGGCGTTACCATATTAGCCATATTCAGCACCTTTGGAACTTCCGTCCCTTGTCATTTATGACTATTGAATAAGCCATTAGAAAATCATGCCCAGAAGACGGCTGTGCCAAGGCATGATGGTTGGGTTTTTTGTTGCATCATGTTCCACAGAATCCTTTCGTATCCATCTCACCGGCTTACCCGTTGAGCACGAGGCAAGGTACCAAGGTATGATATGATATTGATGACAGTGAGTGGAATAGCAGTAGAGTCAAGTTAGGGTATAATATAGAGCTTGATTATTCTGCAAATTTTTACATTACGGAGGTGTATGTCACGCCGGGACTTCTTCAACTCATCAAAGTCCACATACCTGGCATTTCCGAATTCAAGAATTCGTCTCCAACTGGTCATTCCAATACCTCTCCAGGACTTTTGCAGCAATATCTTCCTTTGTTCAACGCTTATTTTCTCTTCTTGAGATACGAGATTGGTAGCCATGGTTGCTTACAATCGAATTGCCCTTATTGTTCTGGCTGCTGGCGGCTTTGTAAGCGCTCGTCGTAAAGACGAATGTCGGGTTGCTGACCATGTCAAGGCCGTAGAGGCAAAGCCTGCTGCCGCAGCTTCTTCAGCCTTGTTTGAGCTCTCCGACTTTAAACCAGGCGTAGAATGGGAAATTGTCCTACACCAGCCTATTAAGCACGATACCGTTGCCGATTTGATCCCGTCCGAAGCCAAAGTCTGGGACATTGACATGGGACATGGCCGCGATTATCCAGAGATGATTCCCCTGCTCAAGGTAATGCATGGTTGTTCCAAGTCCAAATAACATGGCAGTATACTGAAATATTCATACAGGGTGCTGGAAAGTTTGTGATCTGCTACTTCAACGCCGGAGCTCTTCAGTCATGGGACAAGGATATCAAACAATTTCCCAAGGCCGTTATTGGTCATTCCTTGGCCTATCCTTATGACAGTGAGGAGTGGTATCTCGACATCCGTGACTCAACTGTACTCGAGCTCCAGAAAGCACGCCTTGACGTTGCAGCAAAGATTGGGTGCGATGCAGTGGACCCTGATAATGTCGACGCCTGGCAGCAGGATGGCGAGGACCCTACAGGTTTCAAACTGAAGCCCTCCGACTACACCAAATACCTCAAGAATCTTGCAGAGTACGCCCACTCTATCAAGACCAAGGATGGTAGCCGTCTTCTCGTGGGCCAAAAGAATGCACCTGAAATTGCGGAGGACCTTGTCTCAACCCTTGACTTCGCTGTTCTCGAGTCTTGCCGCGGCACTACGGATCCTGACGAGGAGAACTGGCCATTCTGTGAGGAATTCCAAACATACATCGACGCTGGCAAGCCTGTACTCCAGATTGAGTATCCTCCCTCTGTTGAGAAAACCGGTAAGCTCAGCTCGTCCGACAATACCTACTACTGCACCCCCAAGGACGAGGATAAGGGTTTCAGCAAAATCTTGAAGTGGGCTTCTGCTCAACTTGACGGCTGGGGTCAGTTCTGTGGCGATGATCCTTTCCGCACTCCTGTCATTAATGAGTAGGGCCATTCGTGAACAAGAAGGGCGTCGTATTCATACACATTAGACAATTGTTCTCTGTATACTTGGAGTGGTGCAATACTGCTCCATGAAGCCCACCGCCACTTTCAAGCTGACCCTCATGGACGTCGGGCTCTAGACTTCTATCTTTATATACCGTATTGGCTTATTTGATCATTCTTTGGCCCATTCTGGTGATTTTCTTTACATGTTCAAGCAGCCGATTCTGAGTCATCCAACATTATTTGCGTGCTTGTAGCCTTGTGACGTCAACCTCCGCCCACCAGCGTTCCCATATTTTCACGTATTTCTTTCTCTGAAAAGCCAGCTATGAGCACGGGGACTTCCTCATGATGGATTTTCGTCTAGCATACAGAGTAACACTAGCCATTCTATGTGCCAAGGAAGAGAGGTTGTACAACCTGACGAATCAGCAGTAGCCGTATAGCTGTGTCACAAGTCAACGCGTGAGAATAATCCATTCCATCAGCTTTTGCGAAAGCATCCCAGACAGTGGATCTCGATCTGGCAGCCTCCCACCCACTCGTGCTCCATTGCCAGTATATCGTGGAAAGTAGAGACTATAGAATCCCTCACGTGCAAGTTTTGTTACTCACCATCCTCAGATTTCTAGCCAGTGACTCGCACGCAACAGAAAACACCAGAACGAAGAGCCTTATATCAATCAGTAGCGGAAGTTGTTCTATGCTTAGGTAAACAAGCATCACGCTTCTTTTGTGTATTTCTTCCCACATCAGGGCTATACATATAATTCTTAATGGAAATGTCGCTGCCGACTACTTCTTTGCGGCCCTTTATTGATAGTCGCGTCCAAGCATGGTGATTATGATCTGTAGTTCTAGGTACACTTTTCGAAGATGGCGATCTTCAAGTACAATATTTGAACTTACAAGGCCCCCTTTTTTGCACTATCCTTGGGAACGCTTTTCTGAGGCAGGAATGTGCAATAGTAGTTAATGGTTAACCAATACTCAGCATAGTAAAAGGAAAGGTGAGTGTAGTCAAGAAATTGTCGGCACATCATTGGGCAATGCCAGCTCTGGCTTTCTGGTGCATCTTTCGAAGTTGAGCTGCCACAAACACCACAAGTGCAACACCAATGACAAGACCTATGACAAGAAGCATAATATCAACGGGCACTGGGTTACCGTTGAAGGTCTCGTGGAACAAAACATCCAGGCCAGATTGTGAGAAGTTTAACAAGCCCGAGAGGCAGATAATGAGGCCATACACCGTTCCGAAGGTTCGGAACCCAAACACCTTTGCACTGTAGTCGGACACAGCAGTGTAATAAAATGGGCGGTACAAGACAAAGAGTACAATACCAGCGTATGCTGCCCACTCAAAGGGTAGGACACCCAAGATGCCAATGAGCGTGCCACATGCAACGAGTGTCGATAGCACAAGAACAGTGCTGACATGGTCAAGCGCTGTTCCGATGAAAGGAATCGCAAATATTCCACCTGCTGGCAAGGCTACATCGAAGAAAGTATTGATCCTTACAGCACGATCGTGGTCTCCGAAGATGGCTTCGTACTGCGGTCGTATGGTCGCGACGAAGAAGTTGATGCGTGTCATTTGAACGACAGTGAAAAGGCAGATGAGGATGAACCAAGGAGAGCGGATTTGATCTACCACAGTGCGGTCGTGGAGGACTCCCCAGACACCTGAGGCGACATGCTGTCTCTCCTTGGCTTCAACTTGATCATCACCCTTGGACGAACCTAGGAGGTTCTCGATATCATGCACCACAGCTTCGCGCCTTTCCCTCTCTTCACGACGCTCATCGCGGAGCAAAGCTGTATGCTCGTCAATCTCCTGCTGCGTGCTCGATGTGGAGTGCACAACAATGTTCTCATCCGCTTCAGCAGCCTGGTCGACAAGCTCGCCGACAGTCTTGTAAGACTGTCCAGGCATGACAACAATTTGACTGACGAATATCACAGCAGGGACAATCAAGTAGACGAGGAAGAACTTGCGAAGGGTGAAGCTACCCTCTGTGGCATTGTAGATCAGGCGATAAACGAGAAACAATGCACTCGAAGAGTCGAAAGCGCCGGTTAAGAGCGCGAGAATGAGACCTGAGTGTCGCGGGAAGGCATTGGAGAGCTGAAATGACGAGATGTATGTGAATGGACCACCGAGGGCGAGAAACAAGTATCCGGGGAGAAGACCGTCGAAAGGTAGGGATCCGGCATATGCCATAAGTAATGTGCCTATCGTTAGGAAGAGACACCCAAGCAAGCCACATACACGAGGACCAAAATGGTCGAGAATTGCGCCAACAGGAAGGGCTGCAACGTTTGTCCCAACAGCAGCGACTGTGAACATGAGGTTGAGCCTGATTTCGACGCACGTGTCCTGGGGATCATCAGAGATAGCGTTTGTATCAATGGTTGGGCTTTGATAGTGGCTGAGCTTGCATACATCAGAATATGCACCTTCAAGCTTTAGGACTGGCTTGATGGCAGCATAGCCAAAGACTAATAAACAGTGTTAGCAGCTTTACCATGGATGGCAAGGTTTTGATAAGAGACTTACCTATGCCCGCAGCGAAGAGACAGTGTACAACTGCGGCACCAATCTGGACTAGATTCACTGGTTAGTATAGGTTTCTTATCTACACATCCAGTCCATTGATAAGTGAAAACTCACGCAATCGCTTCCACTGAGGAACCTCAAATGCCCCAACAGTTTGAGCATGTTGCTCATCTGGCCTCAACGAAGCCGTTTCGAAGTCCTGAGGAACAGGATTGAAAGTCAAGCGTCGGACGCGCAAACTCGCATCACTCCCTCTCCTCTCAATCGAAGCGCCATGACCGGGCGGAGCGGTCAACGTCTCGATGCTTTGAACACGGTTCAGCGACATGCTCGGTGTACCGAAGTTTGAAAGAACCGGAAGTGAATGAGGTGGGAGAGTCTGACTGCTGTCACTTACAGCGGGCAGGCCGTCTGAGATAGGCATTTAAATAAACGGGCTCCGGGTAAAACATATAACTAATGTGGAGTCAATGACGATGAAAGCATGGGATCGTGATGCGCCACTAGAAGGCAACCTGCAGTAATGCGCCTTTAGCGGTAATATTTAGTTGTGTTTTTTATCTTTATCAATGTCCAGTATCAAAATATGACTGGTTTTGTCACTAAACAGATACAACCCTGGGCTGCAGCCAAGCCAACGTCCTCATACAAACATGTCAACCTCCACCGTTACAGTTGTCGTTTTGCTGTTGCGCGCAGCGTCTTGTACTCTCAACGGTATTCTCAGAAAATGTCTAGGCAACACCAGTTGGCCAGAAATGACAGCTTACTACTGAGAATTAGAGGCCTGTCAAGATGTATCTCTACCCCTCCGTGATCTAAGATGACGCACGGAGCGGCACACGAGTAGACGCATCCATAACCAGGCTAGCCAGGATTGGATCCGATCAAGGGTCACATGCAGCAGCAGTGCGGCAACATGCTAGATTGTGGTTGGTAGAGGTTCGAACAAGGTCTTGAACGCATGTGGCGTCTGGGGAACAAGACGTTCCCTAACTTAGACCATCACGGAACGGGACTATTCTATCCCGTCCAACGACCACTCATTCATTCATGGAACATGTCGATGAAAGAGCACTCTGTCACCTCACGATTTCCGGGGGGGAAAGGGGGCGGGCTACCAAAGAATGCAATTATCGTACTTTAAAGGACACTATACACTATCCAAATCGCAGACATTACGTAGACAAGCTAAGCTCAAAGAGGGGGCATTTCTATTCCAGGACCCAACGACGTTGACCACTTGATCTCAATGCTGTCCGAAAAGATTCTTCCATCGCCATCTCTTCGGTTAGGGGTATAAAACACCTTGAGGGCTCCTCCCAATGCAAGATTGACAATCGCCGGCTGCATTCGTCTGTCGCCAAACAATGGCTCCGGGCATGATCGTTCCGTGAGGAGTCCAATGTAAGAAACAGGCCAAAATGCAATATATGAGGTACTTGCTGACATAAGAAAATAAAGTAAAACAAATACTGTTGGAAAGGACGCTGAGAACAAGACAAGCCAGTAGATCGGCTGTCGCAACATTCTTAGGTCCTTGCTCATCCAGCGTATCCAAGAGTTTCAATCCGGCTCAAGAAATGGGAGGAAGCCTGCTCATGCCAGCCGTCGCGCACCTCATCGATATAATCAACTCAGGCCCAACAGCTTGCGCTCGTCCGTGGCCCGCGGCCGAAAGGTCCCAAGCTTTGTCACCCAGAATATTGACAAGAAGTTCCAAAAAACGCACATCCTACTTGACTTCGTCAAGTAACATTCTTTTAATAGTATCGGACAGTAATCTTTTGGCCCTCGGCGGCAGCAGTCTATAAAAGAATGTTAGTATTTCGCCAATACCACAGGACAATGATAACTTACGGTGCAGCCAGTTCCCTCGCTCCACTGGCCATTGACGTAGGAGCATTTCTTGTTGCCACCCTTGATCTCAATGTTGAAGTCAAGGAGGGCAGTGCTGGTTGGCGAGTTCTGGAAAATGGAGACAAAGGTCATGCCGTTCTTCATGCCAACGCCGAGAACAACTGGTGCCCAGTTACCGGCATCCTTGCCGGTGGGGCTGTCCCAAACACAAGCCTGCTCGACAGTGTAGCCCTTTTTGTTGACATAGTACTGGGCTGAGGTGCCTACATTGTCCCAGACATAGTACTTGTCCTGGTCGGGGTTGCAGACAGCGACGCTGCTACCAGGCTCAGCAACAGCAGGGATAACCATGTTCTCAGTTCCGGGGTAGTCAGTTCGGCAAGCCACAACCTGCACTTCGAGGTCATTTTGAATAGTGACACCGCCGACACCAGCTTCGCAAAGAGTGTCGTAACCATCACGTGTCAGTTCGAGCTTGCCGTCCTTGTTGCAGTAGAGTCCACCAATAGATTCACGCTCGGAACCTTGAGCGGAGGGCCACTGAGTCTTCTGGTAGCCAACGGGGCAAGCGTAGGAGCACATAGCACCGGGCTTGCAACCGTCGCCAGAGATAGCAGTGTCAATCTGATAGATCAGCTTGGACACGGAGCTGTAGTCAGGGCAGTACTGAATACCAGACCAGCCACCAAGTTTCAACCAGTCGAGGGCAACAGCACCATACTCTGAGGGGAACTCGCTGCAGTCGATAGTACCGCTCTCAAACTTCTTGTCAACACCAGTGGCGCCGCTGGAGCCACTGTAGCTGGAGCCGGAGCCGCTGGACTTTGGCTTGGAAGACTTGGGCTTGGAGGCCTTGGATTGAGTGGCGGCTGGGGCCGAGTAGACAGCCGTAGTAGCCGCAGCAGTCTTGGACTCGTAGAATTGAGCGCCCACCTCCTTCTTGGGCTGAGAAACCTTGGCGGGCTGAGCAGCACTGGTGGCAGGAGCTGCGGGTGCATCGTAGGTAGGGTTAGACTCGCCAACAATGACGAGGCTACCACCATCGAGACCAGCCTTGGCGGCCTGGATGTCGATCTCCTCTCCACCGAGCTCATAGACGGTCTCGGTGGCGGCGACAACGTACTCGGTGATAACATCAGGGTCACGCTTCTCGACCTTGGAGCCAGCGTGGCGGCGGGCGTGCATGTGCTGGTGATGCTGGGCGGTAGCACCGGCGGCGAGCGTGGCCGCAAGGGTGTAAGTGATGAGGTTCTTCATGGTAACGGCCCAACCAATATATCTAGTTCAAACTTGTGATTAGCCTTCAACCTTTTCCTGTTGCTATGAGACGATTCCACGGTGCATGTTCGTGGAGAGCCGATAAGACATGAGAGTTTGCGCGGCGCATCATCATTTGCGCATGTATAGGCATGCAAAGCGTCCTGCCGTTCAGTTTGCTGTAGGCTTTAGTTGATGAGGCGTCAGGCAGTTCATCTGTCCTGGCTCATGTTGCTTTACCCTCCCAGCATAATTCACCTTGCGACTCGATCATCGCACATTGCCCGTTTCCACCATTGAATTCCCTCGGCTTGCCCATGGTAGCCTTTGAGTTTCGCAGCCGACAATCGTTGTGTTTGTGGTGGTTGTTGTTGCTCCTTGAATCGGTATGCCTTGCAACTCGTCTCTGCCACATCGGCCTCGTCTCCAATCGCCACTATTCCCCTTCTTTGCGCATCGACTAACCTTTTATTGTCTCTTAAAGAATGTTGTGTTTTTGAAAGTATAATCCAATCCCCTCGACTAAGTGAGCGACTGCTGTAAAAGCGAACGTGATGAGGCAAGAAGCCGGGGAAAACAAAAAACAGTTGATAAATGAGTGTGGGAGAGAGTAAGTAAAGATGAAACTCTCAGTTGGCAAGGAAGGAGCACACGAGGAAAGCAAGAGGAACAAAGCGCCTGGGGTTGACGGAGACGAAAGGGGATAAGAATGAAAAGAGGTCCAGCGTCTTGCCCAGGATTGGGGAGGGACCAGGGACTGGGGGAGTTAGGGGAGGCCTAGAAGAGGGG
>JAAOAK010000286.1:0-39594 GCA_013396175.1 Fusarium denticulatum | reverse complement strand
GGGGGGGAGGGGGGGGGGTTCCCTTGACACCCCCACCAATCTCATGGGCTCTCCATTGGTCGACCAAACGCTTATGAGGTCAGCCCATCTCAGGAGCATCGTATCACATTCCTTCTTTCAACCCATTGACAATTTACATGGTTAGTCCACATCACCTTTGTTTTCAAGTGCCATTGAAAGGATTCGTTCATATCCTTCATTATACCACTGGTCATCGCATGCGCCACCTAGTCCTACAGTCAAAATCAATTGTTGTGCAACTGATTAGATTTACCCCACTTTACAGGGGGCAGAACTGATTTTTGACCGCGAGTAGACTTGGATTTCTGATTCGTTCAGGCAAGACACCACTTCAACTGCAGCGCGTCGAGTTTTAACTTCTGACCATCAGAGATTATCACGACGAATGTCAGATCTAGTTAATAATTAATGATTCTCTGAGCTTTTTCAGAATTATCCATCAGACCATCATACCCAAGCCTATAACGAAATGTATTCACTGCATCGCCAATCGATGAGGCGAGCTTTTCCCTTACCCAGTCAGAAGCACAGAAGCTCTTTAGGAACTAACATGAGCCATGTTCACGCATGAGATCAATGAACGCCGTGCCTTCACTTGAGAAAAGAGTCGCCTACTATGATTTGTCGAAATACGATTGCTGATTGCGCGGTCGCACTGGGTCTGGATGGAAAAGGAAACGGCTGCATATTTTCAACCCCCATGTAGAGCAAACTGCAATCATCCTTGAATTATGTTGCGTGACCTTCAGAACCCGCCAACTCCGTCTTTGATTGAGCACGGAGTAAGGCGGGGTTGTGAGACACGTAGGATTGAAGCAGGGAATAAGTTCGAATACGAAGTGCCAACCTGCTCCCCGATTCAACGTTACATTCTTTTAAATGGAGATCAGAGATCGCCTAGCAGCCGATAAGAACTTCGCTAACGCCATGACGCGACGATGGACAACTTTACTGCCGGCCCCTACTGTTGCTGCCTTGCGAGGCAATCACGAATGCGACGCGGCAAGAGCGTCTCGTCATCTGCTATTATTCTGCCCATAGTATGCAGCTGGACCGGTCGGATCATTTTTCAATAAGCATAAAGTCGTTTTCGTCTAAACAGCGGCTTCACCTTGGAGTCTGCCTGTCAGCTCAAAGTGGTGAAATGCAAAGCTACGAATCAGCTTCGGCAATCTTCTGACAGCTCACAACAAGCCTCCACACCGGTCAATTAGATTTTAGCGAATGGGAGTCACCTCTTCCGCCACCTACTTTATCTGGCCGTGGTGGCACATATAGCCGAACAGACGGAGAGGCATCATTGGGGCAAACAGGAGACGGCGGTATACAGGTTACGAATGTTGGCTGATGCAATTATACAGTAAGTCCGAGATCCACGGAAAAGATTAGTTGGGTAAAAAGAGAGCTTCTTTATACTTACCGATCTATCGATTCTTGTTTTAACATGCTACCGCGCATACTAGGGAGCTTACTAAGAGAAACCCCAGAGAGCTGCTCAACTGGTCTGGCCCGGTCATCCGTAATGGTGGATAATTTCCTATCTAGAAGCAATCATGTTTGAGAATTTTAGTCGGTCGCATATAATGCCTAAGAACTAAAGAATAATATTGAAACTAGTTCTATGCCGTGCTGGACGAGGAACCTGCAGAGCCTGACTAAAATTTAGGCGCTCAGGCATCCATGCAGACTGAGTTGCGCATGAAGTTCCCCTTCTAACAAGCGGGGAAGGAACTTAATTTTGCTACCATTTAGCTGCAGCCCTCAAGTGCTGCGTAATACTTCCGACATTTATTTCTCAGTTTCCAAACTATCCAATATGGACCCGACCGTGATAGCGGAATTGGATGATCAGATAATTTATCAGGCGACAAAGGACATATTTATTGGTCAGAAGGCCAAATTCAGGAAGCTTGTGCCTGTAAAGAAATCCATCGGGAGTCATCTACGGAAGGGCAGTCTAGTCCGGCAACTTGTGACTCAGTATGGCGCCGACGCCATACACCAGCCAGTATTGAAGCTCCTTTCGGATAGGGTTTACGAATCAACCTCGATTGCAAGTGAGCGTTTCCCAGACCTGTTCGAGCCTTCTACAGCCCAGGCCGCAGCCAGGAACATCGCAGAAGCAGAAGCTGCCAAGAGCGAACAGGCTGCGCTTGAGGATATCATACGAACCCAGTCGGCTGATAGCCAAGGAGCCCTGGAGTGGGCAGAAGTCACAGCAGCATTACATGGTATGTAATAGCGATCTTCTCTTAGATGGACTATAATGACTGAATTTATGTCCAGACTGTAGTAACAGTATCACAGAAAGCGAAGCTGGTAGCCTATCGTTGTTTCCGGTATATCTGCCGTTCCCTATCGAGCACATGCTTATGGAGAAACTCCAAAAGACGTTAGAACTTGCTTGTTTTGACTTTGGAACGAGATCTCTCCCGGATATTATGCGAAAACGCGGTTGGGAATGTCCTGAATCAGTCGAACTCAATAGATGGACCGAGCTCTTCGGACGTGAGGGGAGTATGAGAGGCAAGATCGATAAAGATCTCCCGAAAGAACTACTGCGTTCGATTGCATCCATCAGACATACAGCTGTTCATCGCCTGCGCACTAACTCAGCAGGGCTAGAACGGTTTCTCACTGATGCCGAACGGCTTGCCGGAATTTTAGGGGGTACCGTATATGCAAAAGCCATCTCGCACCTGCGTTCAGATGCTCAGTCAGCACTTATGGAACTTACACAAAATAAACAGTTTATACAACTGCAACTTGAACATGCTCAGGAAGAAATAGCCAAGAAGCGCGCTGAACTCGACCAGGAGGAGCAGGAGGTTCTACGCTGTATCGCAAAAGAGGACGAGAAGTACCGAATGTTGGCGGGCGATAGGCTACAAAATGCTCTCGAGCTTATGGGAGGCTCGAAAATAGTAACGGACAAGGAGGGCGCGGTCTTGGATGGCAGTAATGGTATGGAGGAAAACATTTTTTATGCTGATGACAGCGACGTCGATTATGCAGACCAGTTCGAAGATTGCGACGAAGCATGGTTTCCTTAGCATTTCCTTCACTATAGCTATAAATGCGTTACATCTCCCAAAATAGCTAGCGCCAAATTAATAACGCGTCTCTTGGTATGATTCCAGGTACGGGATTTTTATTAGTGACCACTATCTTGAAATGAAGTGTCTTAATCGCATTTGGTACATATAATAGCTGCTTTCGGCAAATTGTAATAAAGGCCGAGCGTGTCAGGCTTCTGCAACTTTGCTGGGGGCAAAGTGGGATGGCTATGTTGCTAACAAACAGAGAAGGGGCCCATTATGATTAAGCATATATAAGTATAATAGATAGGATGGAATGGAGGATATTGATTAGATATTATACGAAGATGATAGACACGTGAGTTCCAGTAAACGATGGTAATAAATGTTGTTTAGGTCTGGAGTAGTCAAGCTGTTGAACTCCACAAGGGCCAGCCGACGGAAACATGACGCGTTTCGTGTTTTAGGTTTTCTAATTTCATGAGTGCGGTCCAAGAAACGCAGTGCGTTTCCATCCGGGGAAATATGGGGCGAAAATGCTAGACGATGATTGGTCAAAAACAGGAAACGCACTGCGTTTCTGCTAATAATACTTGAGTATAAGAAACGTAGTACGTTTCCATCGGGGAAATATAGGGCGAAAATGCTAGACAATAAGTAGTCAAAAATAGGAAACACAATACGTTTCTGCTGACAACTCTTGAGTAGGGACATTTACTGGTACGATATAGAAAAAACCATCTATGGTATAATCATGGGGCTGTGACTACTTCACTCCTCAGACTTGCTAGATTAGCTGTAGTACGTGCGCACCTCTCTTTGCTTGAATAGGGTCTTTTGAAGGATTAGTCAATAAAAGTTCGCATTAGATTTACACATGCCACCACTCTTTCTCTATGTTCCCGCTTCTGTTTTGCGCCTATTTATTATCCTCCTGAACATCATTCAACTTTCTCTAGGCGGTAACTTAGCTCCCTTAGCTCAGGGTCATAATGCTTCCTCCACTGCGGATACGTTCGAGAGCATGCTTCAATGGGCTCATGTAATCGGCTTTCCATATGGTGCACGACCTGCGCTTGCTTCTTTCGCATGACAGCTAGGCTCTCCTCATCAGAGGTGTACTCAGCTTCTTCATCCCCGGAGACTAAACTTGAATCGGTGTCTGATTGAATTGTAGCATGATTCTGGCGCCGCCTTTTCCGTCGTTTTAGTTGATCATGTTGGAGACGTTCGTAGGTTTCTAACCCCCTCTTCAAAAACCACAGGCCCTCAATGACTTGATCGCATTCCTCAAATGTTTTAGCAAGTCTAATCTTCTTTATGGGGCACTGTTTGCTTGGGAAGTAATGTCCCTCAGGTGAGTTGTCTAATTCCAGCATGAACGCTGGAAAGGGACGTTGCACCGGACTGACTGTGACTTGCTCCCGGAGACGAAAGAGTTCGGCATAGAGCTCATTCTCAGGCATTCGAATCAACTCCTGTTCGGGTTGCATGACATAGGGAATGTAGTCCTTGGAAAATAGAGTCGTTGCTAATTGCCAGCCATCGACAGGATGGAGTTTGACGTTGGAGGCTGGCAGTGGATGTGCTAGAGTTCCAGTCTGGCGGGACTTCGCGTAGTGTCTGATAAGCCCATGGTGCGCGCTGGGCCACCAAATGAACTGTTTTTCTTCTTTATCTTTCCGCATAAATCCTCGGCTATGCGGATAGGGGAGAATCCAATGGCTGCCAAGAAACGACGTTTTCAAGTCTTGTCGCCATTTCCGTGCGCCAGCCTTGCCGCGTGCGGTTTTGATGGCATGGAAACTCTGTTGAAAAAGCATACGATATGGCTTCTCCTTCCATCCCTGCCGTTCAAAGTAGTCGGCTTTCGATTTCCAAAGCCAAGCAGACAAAACATGAATATCCTTTACCGCCAATCGATTTCCTTGTGCAAGCTGGAGTGGCTGGTGGTCCTTCAGCATGGCGTTATTAACACTACCGTAACACAGGGGAATCTCTCCTGCTCCGGTCAACATAGTTATGCAGTACCCGAGTTAGAGGATATTGATGCACATTGCTTGACCGATAATATAGAGTCATTGCCTATATAATGGCCAGGCATGTGCCTCAGTGGTCGTCCCATGTGGCAGCACGACTGTTTCAGCAATGCTGGACACAAACGGCACTATCCGACTCCACTCCGCAGAACAAGTTCAGAGTTTGATGGAACAACTGATATTTGGGCATTGGGCGTTTGTTTCTTGTTCAAGCTCCAAAGGACTCGGATTCTTCAACAAGGAGCCTAACTTGAGCTTGATATTGTCTAGATTTCTAGCCATGCGGGTGATTTTGCTCTCGAATCCCTCATTGATCAAGTCGGGTTTCATGATAATCCCAACTGTTCTCCCTCCATCCGGATTAACTTGACGCGCTAGTGTGATGATACCTTGGTTGGCGATGTCATTGCTGGCCTGGAGCACGGATAGAATAATGGTTCTAGAATTTTGTAAATACGATGCAACCATATCGCGGACTGCGTCGACATCGCCATCTGACTGCTCTTCATTGGACACTGAAATCAGACCAGGAAGGTCTAAAACACTGAGATGCAAGCCGATGGGTATACTGATCTCGATATGGAGAGCATCCGACGTAAAGGCGTTGTCATCGTGGCTGTCGGTAAACCCTCGAAGCCCCATGAGCTTTGATATATGATTGATGATGGATGGCAGTTCCGAGAGACCCTTGATATCCTTACGATATGCTTTTAGAGTTTGCTGAACTTGTTCGAAACGGGAGCTGTGGGGCCGAATGCTAGCGACGATGGTCTATACTGTATTGCAGTGTCGTAGAATGATCTCTGTAGGAAATCTCGTGCATAAACCGTCTTGCCTAGGAAATGGAATTCCTGTAATCCCCTCCAAGACTGAGTTTTTCCCTGCTGACTAGTCCCCGCAGACCACCAGCTGAGGCAAAGAGATCAATTCTCCGACTCCATTCGCTCTGATCTGCTCTATCTGGTTCAGACTAGAACTCGATTTCGCGGAGCGAAGAAAACCGAAAGCCTCGTCAGGGGGTTTATATTCGCTCGGTGCCGGAAAAGCCATGATTCAAAGAGCCAGAAAAAATGGGGATAGGCGAACTGTTAAATCAAGCTAACGTACGAGTTGAAACGAGAATTGGTCATATACTGAGGATTTGTACGAGTTTTATAGTCCGCTCCTTGACGTAGCTATTTACTCAAACCCCCAGTATCACCGAAGGGGGCCTGCCCGTATTCCGCAGTGTGCCATCTCATGTCAATACAGGATGCTAGACCAATAACGAATTGCTACCTCAAGCTGCACCTTAACATAAATTTGACATCAATTCTTCGATTAACTGATAAGCCTATGTAACGATGGCAAGGTCCGTTGCAATCATGATTTCGCTTGAACTAGAACCAATGCTCACAACTTCAATGCGTTCAGTCGATACAGCATAAAAGACTACTGCAGTAGTCAAGTATCATGGAACGAGGTGTTTCATCACTGATGTAACGTCTGGGGATGCCGTAAGGCGTAAAGCGTCCCATTCGAGGCGTGGGACGTATCAAACCAATGCTGCTTGCCTACGTGACGCTGCGTGATTAGGTCCAGTTGCAGGTTAGACGATGTTACAATGGCTGGCATTGATGCAGGCGCCTCGAATATAGCAGGTCCATTTCGAACGTAGCTTCCCATTTTAAGCCTCTTCGTACGTTCTACGTCACAATGTCAGCTTCATCCCCAAAAGCCTGCCCAAACCTATCCACACTAGCTTGCCAGCCTCGTTCCATGAACTGAGACATGAACATCGTAGATTTCATCGCCTTATAAGCCCCCTCTTTCTCCTTCATGATCTCGGCTCTCTCGGCCTCAAGCTGATCGAGCCGCCTGTTCACCGACTGAATCTCACTTTCGGTCTTGGAAAGCTCGGCTGAACTCTTACGCCACTGACTCTTGACGATAATATACACCTTTTGGTATTCAATGACAGTCTTTTTTCGCTCGTCTAGGAATGCACGAAGTTTGCTGTCTCCTAGGTGTTTCTTATAGACAGCTTCCAAGTCTCTGACGATTTCTTCCTCGGTGGCTGTTGATTCCTCGACATTGATGAGACATTCCTGGGCCTTTTCCAGGTCTTTCGCTAGCTTATCTTTGCTAGAATAGAGAATGCGCCTAACAGCGCCAAGTCCGCGGTGTTCATCGTTAATAGATGTTAGGAGCTGCTCAAGCCTCTCGATTTGTGGCTTTAAACTAGTCAAGGTGGCCTTCAGGCTTTCTGTGAACTCATTTCCAGAGGGCTGTAGAATAGTTAGCTTATACGAGGTAAAGCTATGTTTGGATCATCCTTACTAGACGTGCATTCCAATCTATGGATCCAGAGGTTTCGGACGGTTGAGATTGGCTGCCGTTAGTTTTTTGCCTCTTCGCTGGAGCCACGCGGATTGCTGAGCTGTTTGCCATAGTATGAATCATAGGTATGAATGCGTTCCCCGGCGAGGATTGCGTCGGGAGCTTGTTACTCCCAGTAGGAGCTGGAGCAAGGGAACGAGGTGTCGATAGTTGGTTTCCTGCTAAGCGGGAGCCTAGTACATGAGAAGTGCAGTCGGTAGACGCCACTGGCCAGCGACCTGGCTCTTGCTGAGAGTTCTGGGAGGTCTGAGATATAAGGCTGGTGCCACAAGACAATGTTGGCTGCGAGCTTACTTGTGGTTGGTCTAAATGTAGATTTAGGCTGGCCGCATCATCGGGTGGCTTGTCGAACTGGATCTCTATGGTCATAATTTTTGACGGGTGATCTTGTTGTAGGAAAGTACAATTCTGGTTTCCCACGGTCATCCTGTGGTCTTGGCTTTGCTTATCAGCCTCATCTCCACGCCGATTCTCAGGAAGGCCTAACGCTATGATCTCATCCGCGGGTTCAGAGTTTGTGACGTTACGATTGGGAGACGGCCTACCGCGTTTGCGCGCTGATGATAGATTCGGAGTCATAATAAGTGATTAAGAGTATCTCCAAATTAAATTTGCCCATAAAGGCGGATGAGACTCTGTGGGGCGAAAATGAGCGGGTAAGAATCAATACTGTAATATATTTGCGTTGGATTAGAGTGACACGGTTTACCTACGTCACGTGCTTGGATGAGCTTCCTAGCGCGCCAGAACAAGACTGGCGGCACTGAAAGCACCGCCTTATCCATCTTAGTGCACTCAACTGACTGTTGAAAACACCTGGGCTACGCTTCTTTCATATATGAGCTTAAGAAAAAATGTGCTTATCTTGGATGATTCCTTTTCCTTGTCTAATACTCTCGGTTTGCTAACCTAAAATAATTTCTACTATTTACTGCGTTTGCTGAACGCCAAACATGCCCCATAATCATATCTCTAGCGCTCTGGAGAACCCGTGCTAGTGTGCGATGATACCTCTTGCATGAATCAACATGATCCTGGTGGAATTGCTTGTTATTGACGATGTTAATGACTTTTTTTGGTTGTTTAGGTCTGGAGTAGTCAAGTTGAACTCGACAAGGTTCAGCCGACGGAAACGCGACGCGTTTCGTGTTTTAGGTTTCCTAATTAGGAGCGCGGTACAAGAAACGCAGTGCGTTCTCATTAGGGAAATACGAGGTAAAAATGCTAGGCCGTGATTGTTCAATAGCAGGAAACGCAATGCGTTTCTGCCGATAATTTTTGAGTTGGGGATAAAGATTTCACAAGTTTATTTAATCCTTTTCGGGCTTCTGTGGAGATATTGTGCTTATCACGTGGCTGTGTTGTTACGCGTACAGTAGTAGGATCACGTCACCCGTCGCGTCCATTTCGCATCCAAGACGCTCACGACCGCGCCGGCTCCTGCGCTCCGCTAAAATATCATCAGCCTAGCGGGGCCGATAGCAGCGACCGGTCCTGCTTATGTAATCACAACAAGACTTTTGACGCGTATATCCCAGTTAATTTCGCGAGGAGCCAGAGGCACTTTCAACATCGAGCTTCAATGAACACAAGCCTCATACCATATTTCATAATGGTTTCTCTTCTTGACCTGCCGGCTGAGGTAATTCTATTGATATTGACGGAGCTGTCAGCATCTTCGCAAGTTTCGCAAGTTGTATCCCAAGATCTCCTCTCCTGTCGACAAACATGCAGGCAGTTACGCGACTTAGCAACCCCTCTGATATTCAGAACGCGTCATGTCATAATCGAGAAAATAAATCTCGAGAATCTCATTCGAATATCGGAGTGCTCGCACCTCGTAAGACACATCCAGGCCCTACAGATTCATACTCTTCATCTCCTTCCTCCTAAGAATCTCAAGCGCGTAAGACCTTCCTTCATGCTGAGATCGAACCACGACGAAACAGCCGAGGGCAATCTTCCATCAGCACCAAAGGAAGACCTTTTGGGGTCCTTAGACGCAGACACATATCAAAAACATTACGAAAAACAGCAAGAGCTCGTGGAATGCAAGGACATTGGTAAACGTTTGCTTCGCGTTTTTCCACGACTGGTAGCGTGTAAAAGGATTACTTTTGATAGCGAAAATCCTGCGTGGGACCCATTTTGTCTGGAACAGAGCTTTGGAACCTTTGTGCCAACATGGGCAAAACAAACAGCAAACGCCAGACTCATCCTGAGACTTCTGTTTGGTGTTCTTACCGCGAGAAGCAACATTAAGGTCCTTGAGATCTGTAGCGACCACATGATACAAAAAATGCTTTGTCGGATACTGACCACTATTCCTGACTGGCCAATACTCGTCGCAAGCCTTCGTCGTGTTCGTCTCGTTGTTGAGCATGATTTCCAGAAAGATATGCTCAAGAAGTTCCTCGGCTTTTTCCCGGGGCTAACAAATCTCAATCTCGAGATGAATGGCGGAGAACCAGTGCAGAATTCCGCCGGCGTTCTTTCTGATCTTCACGTGCCAACCCTAGAGAAGCTAACCCTCGTCAAGGTGCGCTGCACAGCCACTGAGCTTGAAAATCTTATCATTCACCATCAAAAAACACTTCAAGACATCACTTTAATCTGTATTAAGCTACCGGACGACCGGTCTTGGCGCCCAATCTTGCAGAAGATTGCTGAGAACCGAAAGCTTGTTGGCTTTTCTATGGCAGAATGTCTACAAGACGAAAACCTGGAACCTTCGGATATCACAGAGCTGGTCAACTTCGCAAAAAAGGGCAAAATAGGTTTCGAGACTTGAAGCGCTGGATGAGGCCTAATTACAATACTACCATGATTTTGCCTATTATTACTACCACTTATGCCAACTTGAATTTTGAAAAATGGTCTAGCGTCGGGGTAGAGTGGACCTCAACAGGTGGTTGACTTGGATTTCTGATTGATGGTTATTCACACGTTCAGGCAAGACAACACCTCAACAGCAGCGCGTTTGAGTTTTGACTCCTGCCTATCAGCATCTGTCACAACGGATGTAAGATCTAACAAACAAATTTTTATTTTTTTTGCTCTTTTTTAGAAATATCCGTCAGACCATGGCACTCAAGCCTATCACGGAGCTTGGCCCTTCCAATCCTATATACGGTATTTAACACGAGAACATTCACATCCAGCCACCAATGGATCGGAACAGCCATTGATCCATAAAACCACGGATCTCAACAGAGGGCCCAAGAAGTCGAGCAGCTAGCGGCTGCTGGTGTTGTTCGGGCAGCAAAAGCTGCAGAGGTCGGTCGAGGCAGCGAAAAGCTTTAGGTGAGTGTGACGGTGAGGGTGCGACGACCTCCAATGTCGAGCGGCAAGATGCCGCGAATGTCGAGGTAAGAAGAAGCCGCAAATAGCACATGAGAAGTAGTGCCCGAACGCGATGTCAAGAGCTCGCGAAGATCAATGTCGTTGCAGACACTCACGAAGAAAGGTCAACTCTCTGAATCCCTTTCTTCCAGCGACTGTTAGGGTCCCGTTAGCCCCACAGTTGCTTTTGTTGCTATTTTAGCCTGCAATAATCCTCTACCTTAGCAGAGCGCTAACAGCGGGTGCCAAGGAACAATTTTTACAGGAGAGTTCTTGGCTGTTGAAGATCCACCATAACTTGACGTACTGTAGGGTAGGCCCTCACCCAGGGATTTACACAAAAAGACAGTAGGAAGCACTCAGCAATAAAGAACACAGCAAGCAGCAGACAATATCTTTACTTTATACGTCTTCAAAGAGAGAAAGTCAGTAAACTCCCGTCAAATCCATCTTCCTGGCAGCACATTACAATGACATCCCGTTGCAGAACCGCTGACAAACCCAGTTGAAACCTCACCGCCTATTGTTCTGCTATACAGGTCCATGAATAATAGTCCTTACTTATAGCCGTATCTATAAGTGCACAATGGCCTATAGATCAAGGTTGACTGATAGGCTTATACATCTGAAACTCTGTTTCTGTTGATTATCTTTATTTTTAATATCTCAACGTCGTTTTTCAACGTTTACAGTAAACAAAAGCAAATATACAAACTATGCTTTCCCATTGGTGCCCGGTTCAATGCGTACTGTTCTCGTATATACTCTTTATTTCTAGAGTAAATAATTCCAATTCAAATTCATTTTTACCTTACTTCTAACGCGACTCAAGCAACAGATCGCTAAACAATGAACCCCTTCACTCTCTACCCCTCAGTATAGTGCAACCGTCAAGAGCGTCGAAGCGTCCATTGCTCCACCGCCATGCAAGTGCGTCGACTGCCAGAACGGATTCTACACTGTCAAGGAACAATATAACCCGGGCCTATCCTATCACCGCAGACTTTCTAATCACGAGGCAAAGCGCAGTGTGCTCTCGGCTATGGGAGACAATCATTATCAGCGAGCCTTACTTACAACACATATCGACGGCGTTAGTGATATCTTGCTAAGTCAGTGGAAAAAGCGAAGCCAGGCAAAGCGAGAGGCCTTATTCAGGAAGCAGCTCCAGAGCTCAAGGAAGACCAGTGGCTCCTTCTACGGTATTTATATATACGCAAAAGGCTCTATATATATACAAGGAGCCTAACTCAGAAACACTAACTCCTCTCACCTCAGCTAAATATATAAGTTATAAAAACTAACCTAGTAGTCCTTTTTACTCTACTTTATTACAGGACTGCCTATACTCTCTAGTTATAGGCAGCTTTTAATAGTAGACAGCTTATTCTTAGCTAGGCAGCTAGTTAGTTCAATATTGTCTTCTTAGCTAAATGCATTGCGATATATAGATATTAATATAGATTACTAGTAGACTAGAAAGGAGAGGCTATCTATTAAGCTGACACTCTTGGATTTCCTAGGGCCATTCTAGTTCTTAAAGCGTAAGTATACCTAATAGAGGTTCTCTATAGTATTATGGAAAAGATCCTCGATAGTGTAGACCCTTTATAACCCCTTAGGCTAAGGAATAGAGAGATCTTGTTAGCTATAAAGACTTTTAAGAGACAGGGGCAGTAGAGTTTTAGTCTCCTTATATAAACTAGGCCTTCTTAAAACCACTAAAGCTTAATAGCAGCTACCTGCTTATACTTGCTAAGGCTTAACTAGAAGAGACTAGATATTATCTTTAGGACCTATAGTATAATACTATATATATAAGGAGATATCTAAAGATTATATTTATAACTAAAATATTTAAGAAGGCCTCTAAATACTATAAAGCTATACTTCTTACCCAGCGTATTTATTCTGACATTTTAAATTACTGTTAGTAGCAATAGATTAAAGTAGAATGCAAGTATATAGACGCAAAGCGCAAAGACTCTGTAATAATATATTACCTGGCACACCTTTACTGATGCATTACGATAAAGCTCTGGGTGCCCTTAAGCCTCTCCTTATTAACCAGGTTATATACAGGGCAAGTCTTATGTAAGATCTACAGCCGTTTGTTCCGGGCCTCCAGAAATACTAGAATATTAAGCCTGATGTAGAGCTGCTTAATGCAATCGGATTTCTAAAGCGGAAAGCATCTACAAACACATCAAAAGCTCTAACCAAGGACTACCTTGACTGGTGTCTAGTCTAGATGATAGCAAAACCTGACAACTAAACGGCGTTTGATCATGCCATGCTCTTCGCAATACTTCAGGATTATCTATTAAACAACACACTTAAGAAGAAAAGGCTTAATAAAGTCATGTACCAGACACTATCGGACCTGTTAACCTGCTATGAAATGCTTCTGGCCGTTTGTCTTCACAGACCACAGAATGCAGCAAGAACAGTGGAGGAAGTCCGAGCCACAGAAGACAGGGAGTCTTGGAAGCTGTGTCGTCCCGAAAGCTACACAGAAAACCTTACCCTCCTGCAACATATCGGGACGTCGCTTAATAGGGATTTCTTCTCTGTAAAGCCACCAATAGGTCCGAAGAATGCTGATTGGCTTGTGCGATCTCGGGCGCTCCGGACCCCCCTCGAGAAATTCTGGACATCGATGAGAGGTGTCGTCAGAGACGAGCTTCACGGTTCTGCTTTCAATCCAGCAGAGGTCGAGAGTCTCCTTCAGGTTACCTCAGCGAACCTAAGTGCAGAGTATCTGCAGCAGGAACAACAAGCTGAGGCTGAGATCCTTGCCGCTATCCGTAGAGTAGATGAGCCACAAGCCGTTATCGGGATTTTCCACGAGGCTGAACCCAGATAAGTCTCGTCAACGATAGTTACGCGCCGAGAAAAAGCCAAAACAAGAGGAGGACATGATTCGTCTATTGGCGATATAAAAGAGCTCCAAGATAATACTCCGACTGCTCATGGAGTACCCACCGAGTCGACCAAAAACACAGCCATCGAAGTAACGAAGCAATCGCTGGGAGTCTTCCAGCTTATGTTCCCCGACAAAGATGACGTTGTCAAGGACGTCTTGTGGGATCGATTTGCTCACACCATGAAGGATGCCGGATTTGCTGCGAGGAACTGCAGCGGCTCTGCAGTGGCGTTTAAGCAGTTATCCGGAAAGGGAGGCAGGATCGTCTTCCATAAGCCACATCCTATTGACAAGATTGACCCAGTTCTGTTACGGATCATGGGTGAGAGAATGACAAGGAAGTTTGGATGGAGACGGGAGACTTTTGTTCTGTGTGATGACACCAACTGAGTAACTTTGAGTTTATCCACTTGTGATGTAGATGTGAGCCGGGTAGGCGAACTTTTTGTCTTATCGTGTGATGCGATAGACGTTGTGAGGAAACGACACGGGGATTTTCTCTTTGTACTGGAAGCTGTTGGAAAGAAGTTGAACTGGGACGGCCCGATGTAGAGGAGGGCGCAGCACGATTTTGTGCGGCAGTTGTGTGCACATTTCTCAATCGAGAAGGTGAGAGTGTTTGTTGACCCTTGACAAGCATCATGGTCTCTCGTCGCGGTGCACTGGACCGCTGTACTTTCCTGCTTGGGAACCCTTCGGCATCCTGTGCAATCTCCCAGAAGCCTATTTGCTTTGATAGCGTGACAAGTCTCGACTTGGCAGGCCTGAACTTACGCCAGGGCTTAACGTCACTGTTTGTGGGCCACAAGTCATGGTACTGTTCGTTGGGTTGGGTACTGGTTGCATGGGGATCAATCGGTCAGACAGGCAAAACCTCTGCTGCGACCATCCTGTACTGTCGAGCTGGCCGATGAGAATAAATACCTAGAGTGCCGCACTTATCAAACCACTAATCCGTCCTTTCTCGAGCAACCAGTACGCCAATTCCAAGTTCTTCGCATCAGCAATTCGCTAGCAAGGCCGGGACGAACACTGATACCCACTGTCGCCACTGCAGCAGCAGCACTGGATTTCGATTACCTCCTATACATTCAAGGCAACCAGTAACAGCATCCGTCAGTAACCTCGACAATGCCTCTCCTTGTGAAAGACGCGCCTTTTGAATTGGAAAAACTTCCTCTCGAATTGCGGTTGATGATTTGGGAAGCGATGTTCCCAAAGACCCGGATCCACGCGGCCATTGTTCAAAGCTCTAAGTATTCGATGTCCACTTTCCGCATAAGGCCCTTTTCGCTGCCAAAGGTATTCCGAATCTGCAGCGAGTCGAGAAAGGTTGCTCAAGAACGGTTCAAGCGCTTCGCTATCGTCATGGGCACAGAGCTCGCCGATTGCTCAGTGCCTTATGGATATTGCAATCCCAAAATAGATGTTCTTTACTTTTCATTCCGGGCCTTTAGCACCGGTCCCCCACTCAAGTTTGGATCTTTTCGTCGCATTACGATAGTTATCAACAGGCCCAGTAACTCGTACCCAATGTACCCTCATCCCAACTCCGATTTCGCCACCAGGACTAGCGACGACAGACTCCAAGTATGCCTTGTGAAGGCGGAGCATGCTATAGAACCCCCGGAACACAGGCGTTGCGACTCGGTATTTCCCGTTGGTCTTCCAGAGCCAAAACCGTTGACTGAAGCTGGGTGGCCGTTTTACAAGGCAACGATGAGTTGGATCTCTCTAGTGGAACAGCGCGTGGGGGATGGCTATGGCCCTGTAGTCACGGTTGGGGATATGCCACCGGTTTCATGCGCTTGTCCTGGTAGATTCGAGGAGATGAAGATAAGATTCGAGGCTAAGCAGAAGAAAAAGGCGAGATTGGCTCGCAGAATGCAAAACAGAGCTGGAGCTGAAAAGAGGAGTGCCGGAAGAAGACGTGACGATGAGCAGTCAACGATTAGACGCAGGGCAAGAACCAGCGTACATGGTATGATTCTGAGGTCTAGCGTCAGGCACCATCATATACTGACTGACCCAAGTTAGAAACTGAATATAGTGTAAAACTTAGTAGCATGATATAAAACAACACATTAAGAGCTTAAGACTTACCTACTCAAGAATTATCGACAGAAACGCATTGCGTTTCATGTTTTTGGTCAATCATCGTCTAGCATTTTCGCCCCATACTTTCCCCGATGGAAGCGCACTGCGTTTCTCATACCGCACCCATGAAATTAGAAAACCTAAAACAAGAAACGCGTCGCGTTTCCGTCGGCTGACCCCTGTAGAGTTTTGGCTACCTATACTACATACTACATCATTATCGATCCTCTCACTTTCACTGAAAGTGGACGGTTTGCAATACTATTGGCTGGTAATGCCTAGTGCTACAGTCCAAAATCAATTGTTGTGCTTTTGCCCAACGTCTTCCCCTCTCGAAACGCCACACGATAACGATGACGTTTCCACTGACCAATCACCGGCATTGCCGTTGTATGTCACCAACTACGGGATGTCGACAAATCGATGCCATCTTCGTCTCTTGTACATCTCATGCTCGTGATGAACATTTAGTATTCATTCTCGTCCCTGACACAACTATCTTTTAAATTGAATGACGGTTTATACTTGCAATCATGCTCCACCGCACCCCCCCGAAATCCAGCCCGTTCCTTGCCATACCAAAAGAAATTCGCCAGCAAATCTATGGATTATGCATTCCACTCAACTTTCGTGTTCTTGTGCGCCAAGATATGTGCTCTATGGTCTGTGGAGAAGGTGACGGGTTTCAATCCGAGCAGGAGACTTATGGCACTCAAGACCTTCCTGAAGAGTCAGATATAGTGGAGGCTGATGATGGGAGCTTGCCTGGGTCACCAGTGTTGTCCGGTCTCGGGGCGTATTCAAGTCGGAGAGATGCCCTGCCTGGACTCCTTCTTGTATGCCACCTGATCACAAATGAAGTTAAGGCAATGCTATACAGGAGTATTACTTTTACAGTCGACATTTGTGATGACGGCGAAGCATATCTGGCACGCCGGTTCAGTCTCGAGACAAGGGAGCACTTCCGCAAGATGATCCTGGTCTTGACCTCCGAGGATCTTTGCCATCATGGCAACTTCTATATGAATCCAGAAATCTGGGACAAGCTTTTCAGTAACCTCTCGATATTGGGAATAATTGTCGAACAGCCGGAACCTTCAACTCCATACGAATTGGGTATGGCCGATTCGGATGACATGAAAGAGAAGTGGATAGCATGGCTGACACCTATCCTGGAGTATATCAACCGAACTATCCCTAAAGAGATCAAGGTTGTCGCGGATACCAATCAGATGGCCGAGGCAACTCAGATTGTTGAGAGAGCGATGCCGGGGCGGGGCAATTTCAAGAATTTGCGAGACGGCGACAAGATATTTGGGAGGGCGGAGTATTCTTACAGAAGGGGCTATTGGGATGACGATGATGGGCCGACTAGCTGCAGAGACATCATCGATGATTGTGACTATGACTATTATTACTCTGACTAACGTTCTTTTGTTTCCCTACAATTCTGGGAAGACTGGAAGATATCTGATGCAATGAAAGTAAGACTTCTCTAATGATAGTCAAGACATTTCGTGTCGCTTCTTATCCTACTGTATGCAGTCGTGGTGGTATTTCGACGAAATACAACAAATCTAGTCCGTGCACAATGCTGAGTTATCCATGCATGCGTCGTATGTTTGTATTTCGTTAGATTAGAAACAGAGGCCCCGCATGGTCTTCACTGCCCGCCGTTGTTTGAAGATCCGTCTGAGAAACAGGTGAAAATAGCAATTTATGGAAGGGGGGAAGAGTTGTTTAAACCGAGGTATGATTTCTCTTACGGAAGCAGCAGGCATGCAGATTGCAGCGTGCATGGATTTGAAGATTTTTCATTTTCTAATCACCATCCAAATCATGACTGGTATCTAGAATCTATAGCCCCAGCGTAGGTTATATTGCAGTAGACAAATTCGACTTGGGCTTCAAAGCCATAACACATTTTTCGGCTACATTAGACTAAGATCCCCCTACTCAAGAATTACTTGCAGAAACGCACTGCGTTTCCTGTTTTTGACCAACCATCGCCTAGCATTTTCGCCCTATATTTCCCGGATGGAAACGTACTGCGTTTCTTTGACCGCACCCATGCAACTAGAAAACCTAAAACACGAAACGCGTCGCATTTCCGGCTGACCCTTGTCAAGTACAACAGTTTCACTACAGACCCAAACAACAACATACATGACCGCTGCCTATTGAAATTCACCTGATCAAAATGACTGCCATTCACAAATGGCAGCTCACCATCACCATCAACTCGTTTGTGAAAGGATATTGGCCAAGACCTTCGCAGTTACCACTGGCGTCGGCAGGCACGGCGACATCTTTCAATTCCCTGCATCTTCCTGAGCTACCAAAGCGAGTAGATAGATCTGTACTCCATACCTAAACCTATTCCTGTATTATCTTTGCAGTCTATCCAACCGATGTACTTAGAGTTCATTGCCTGCAGGGGTTATTCTTCCCTGAATTCAAAATCGTAAAATTAATACAGCTAGATAGAGATGTATTACCAAAGCCACAATAATGGCTAAAGTTTTAAGAATAACAGTCCAGTCAGTATTATGTGGACTTATGTTTTAACTCGTCAGGTAGAGACTTGAATTTGTCTTAGCGGTTGTGTAAAGGATTACTACAGTTGGAATCCGTTCCCCCCAGACGGATACAGGGCAGACAGAGTCCAATCGTTTTGTTGAGGCTATCCAGTTTCCAAAGGCGGTGTTCCCTGTATGCTGGGGGTTCATGCTTGTACAAATACTGGCACTGAGTACTTCGCTCTTCTGGAACCGGAACTGGCATCCTTTCCGCTGTCTCTACTGCTTTGGAGATTGAGATATGGGATAAGGCTCCTGGCCAAAGGTCTTTTGTTTCTAGCAATTTCATATACGCATACGCATATTTGCTTGTCCATCCACATTTGTGGCAACACGAACTAGTCCCACCTCCTGATATGAGAATCTGTGATACTTCCAGTTTTGCGAATCCTCTCTGTTCTTCTAGCAAGCCTGTTGATTCGTTAGTCAGCCATATGGCAAACAAGTCTTGGAGTACTTGCAGAATATCCTCCATGGCATAATAGATTCAACTTCGTCGGTGCGGAGGGCAAGATAAGAACCATCATATTCAAGCACCAATGCTCTAGTGATCTCACTGAATGCTTGCGCATTACGGAAGAGATATGCCGAGGCGGTTAGAAGCATCAGATTGTGAGGTTCACTTCCGAATGTTCGAAGCCAGGTCTCGCTTGCAAATTTCAGGGCATTCGTGCAAAGATACTTGTCTGCGACCACAGCGATTGCGAGGATGTCGCTGGCGGCAAGGGTCCGAGGTACTGTCTCGTTCTGATGGTGTATGATGGAGCAGACAATTTTCAGGGCAGTAGCGTTATCATCAGGCAGCGATAACTCAAACGGCCCTTGTTGATTGTGCATATTATGACCTTCTTTCCAGTCTGGTCCCAACATAACGGAGAATGGTTTTGAGGCGGCGATCAACAATATGGAACAAACACGGAGTTTTGTCTCTTCGGGCCCAAGGATAAGCACAAGATCGCCATTTGAAGCGATTTCGACAACTGTGTTCGGCTTGGTGCCTGTTGGATTTTCCATATTGATTTCCAATACCTTGTCGTTATTATGAGAAGGAGCTTTTTACGGGTAATACTTTAATTACCATTGGTCTAGAGTCCCCCGCATACCATGACGCTGCAATACGTCAACGATATCTATCTGCCAAAAACCTGGATATTGACATTTCGACGTGAAAGGTTAACAAGACATGTATCATAATTTACCTAACGCAGTGAGTAAAAAGCCGACTTTTCGGCAGAAAAGATGAGACAACGTTTCAGATAACTGAAATGAAAACGTATCGTCCTGACCAGCTTCTACTAGTCGAGAACGCCAAAAAGCCATTCGACCTCATCGAACCAGTACCTCAAGATACAGCTGCAGTAACACTCCCAGACTCTGTGCCTACAACACTAACCTAGAAGGGGACAGTAAAGATTTCAAGAGTTGTTACGGGTAAGTCAAAGAGCAACATGTTTCAGCAGCTGAACTCATTGTTATCAATTAGTCTGTAGATATAATGCAGCGGTGTCATATGCGTTGTAGCTTGCTGGAGGATATCACTGCCGCCGGCATCCGAGAGGGTTGTATTTGATTTGCTATATTGAAGACCTGGTTCGCTGGTGGAAAACACGTCATCATGACAGAGATGGCCCGCATGCTTGCGTCGTCAGCAACACCATTGCAATTCCGGGTGCCAATAAGCAGCCATAATTATGTGGCCAGGCATCGGTTATGCCGATGTTTATTAATCACTATGGGATATGGTAGGCCTCCAAGCGGATTACATGTTGAAGGTGAATGGGACGAAACAATTATAGTTTGAGCTATTTTTTCATCATGCATAGTATTTCCAGGACCAAAACTCCCCCCGCCCCTACGCAGATGCCATCAATTGACTGTCCAGAGCTCATAACCAGCATTGCTCACTGGGTTACTTGACTTCCACTGGAAGTTGGCCATCGTGTACAAAAACAACTGTTTGCCACGGCAGCCTATAAAGGCAAAGGCTCAATAACGATGAGAAAGTATTCGCTGCGTATCACAAACATGACAACAGGACCGTCAGTACTGACGATATTCAGCAAACGACCTGTACTGACATGCTATGAGCATGGCAAAGAAATTGCTGACATTGGGCAAGCGATCGAGCATCTAAGGGCGAAACACGTTGGATTTATCAGGCGCCCTGGGCGCCTCGGACAAATGGATGCACATGGGCATTACTGGTACTGCTTTGACTGCGACACTGAACTTAAAAATCATCGTAGTTTTGATTCCGATAAAGCAATGTGGAATCATTTGAAGAGCAGTCACAGCTATACGATGGATTACGATCCTGGTTTGTCCTGGTCTTGAGGTTTCCATGACTGTTCTAGCCCATGGCAAGGCGTCTTATCTCGTCAGAACGTAAACACCTTTTTCTGTATCTTATTCTTTTCTACTCATACTGTGAATATCGAAGATACAAAACCTACCATGTATTTCCATCAGGAATGCGGTCCATTCCCGCTTCTGCACCAATCATCTTATTCCAATCATCCTTGTTTACTACCAGCCTGGGAACGGGCCCTGTTCCTAAAATCCATCTAATTTCCAAGTAGAATAAAGATCATATGGGACTGGGTCCTTTTTTGTCCACTCGTCATAGTTTAACCGTTTTAGGCCGAGAAAGGGTTCACTGATCTTTATGGCAGAGATGGACTTGTTATCCATCCTCCATCCATCCTTATGGTCCGTCCCAATTTCACTGAAAGTGGAAATTCTACAAATCTCATTGGCTTATACCCCTTCTAGTTCCTCTTCTACTGAAAGATGGACCATGTTTTCAATTCCCCGCCTGTTGTTCTTATGAAACGTACGTGATAAACCTTCTCATTGGCTGGCTCGTTCATTCGTCGCACCTTTACTTTGGCGGCGCCAAGCGATATTACCTCCTGAGCGCCTACGTGTAAATTGATATCATCTTGACCACGTGTGTTTCGTGACCGCGTTGCAGTAATAATTTAGTACCAAAGGTAAAAAGAACAAGAAAACAATATACTTATATTTTACGTAAACCCAAAGATGTAGCCAACTGATAAACGAGTATTGACGAAGGCGACTTCCTTATAGCATCGACTGAGGCGCTTAGACTACACGTAGCAACATGCCATTCGAAATATAGTTAGGTCATCGAAGACGTGCATAGCGGTATCGTTCCTAGTTCGACTCGTATATCTCGATAGCCACTGGTGCGATTTTCTTGATCATATATGTAGACTCCCAAGTAGCCTGTGTCGGGGGAAATCCTACCCACTCAACCTTATATGACGTCGCGAGCTTTTTTTTAGCACATTGGGCTCGGTGTCCAAGAGTCTTCCAGGAAAACTTGATATTCTCTGAGACCTGTTGTGCAATCACGACCTCCAACTTCGTCCCAATACTTGAAGAGTAGATTAGGCACCTGGGCATGGAGATGATCTTTGTCTTCAAAAGTACTAATGCCGTTTTTCCAAAGAATCTTGATGGAAACGGTAGAGTTCTTTTAATGAACCCTATAATTCACGAAGCGAATAATCATGTCTTCGGATATTACGGAGTTCGAGAAAATAACAGACTCGTAGGTTCAGTCTCTGGAGATGGCGAAGCTGAGGCTTCCTCGGATGAGGAGAGTCTAGTTGCCATGCGAAAGAAACAGGCACAGGTCGTGCACATGATGGAAACCCGAGTACATGAGCTCATTGAGTCACACTATCGCAGATATCCTTGTGGATATATACGGAAGGAATTCGACAAATACCTCGTCGTTAAAACCGCGCAGTCATCGTTGTATTACCATAAGCAAGAAATCCCCAGAGTTTAAGATAGTTTAAGCATAACAGTCGAAGTTGGTCCAATAAATAGTATGTATTAAGTTGTTTCCTATTCCATTTAGTAACCAGCTACCTCTGTATTGGGAATAAATCTGAGGCTTGTTTGTAACAACAGTTTAACTCTCTTGTTTCGAGTTGTCCGAGTCTCGACCGAAATTGACCACTGCGAGTTTTGGAAAAAGCAACGGCTAACTAACAGCGTGTCGCAAGATCTTTTAATGGCGGCGAAATCAGTACTTCTCCGCGGACCGGACCCCGATCTTCTTGGGGTCAGAGCCTATCCAGATTTCGCGAACAAGGACAAAATCCCGGACACGACGCTGTGTATTGCTGAACAAAATGAAATGGGCGAGTTAATCTACAAGGAGCTGTCCCTACGCGTTAAACCATCCAATTGTAAAAAGCCCTCGGAAATCTGGCCCCTAGTGGAACAAAGTATGGAAGGAGCTTGGCCGGAAGAAATGCCCGCCACAAAGCAAGATTGGCCTGAGACTACAGACCTGGATTCACCGAAATCCAGCGATGTGTCGGATATATTGGAAGGACCAAAGGCTGAAGACTCAGATAGAGCTAAATTGGCATATATGGCGACCCTCCGTCGGCATCCCGGACATTTTGTGGGAAATTGGAGCTTCTTCAATGATGCTCTTGTTACCTTGGCGGAGTTATCTTTCACTCCGTTAGAATTCCCTTCCGTGGAGTTTGACAAAGACCGAGCCGGACTCTTCCCAAACCTAAGGCGAGGACGGCCTGATATATTTGGTAGAAGTTGATATAAGCAAGCCCAACCCCCCGAACCCGTGACGACACTAAAATCTCTCAGGAAGATCCGCCCTAACGGTCGGATTATGTCGTGGCGGATTTTGCGTTCGCCCTTTCGCAGGTGACACTCAGGCATGACCTCCACATGGAGGAGGTCGCCGAGTGTGCTGCCGTCTTTCTGAAGAGGTATGTCTGTACTTGGCCGACAACCCCCTGGACGAACTGGTGTTGTACAGGCAACACCATGTTCCACGCCCAGTTTCATATTCGCTATTGATCTATTGAGGAAAACACCATCACTCGCTCTGATGCAAAACCGGCTTGCACTGGGCTGCGATTTAATAGAGATTATGGGCGAACGGTCGGGTTTGCCTTAATACCCGAGTTCCCCATCATTGAGACCAGGTCGTCGATTGCTATGATCACGTCTCTGTGGCAAAAACATCCACCGTAAACCATGGTCACCCTGACAGACACTGCCGTCTTCAATCCTGACTGCATAGCGGAACAGAAGCTCTGGGCCGCTATAGGTCTCGAAATGCGTGACAAATCTGGAGGAATTGCCATTTTTCAGGCCGCAGTTGGAGGCCTGATCACTGAATGGGGACACCAGTGGGCAGCTGTTCTAGATCAAATTACGGCGACCTCGAAATATGAGGTACGTTGTTAGTATATGAGAAAGCTGACATCTAACAAGATAACTAGGTACGTGACATTCTGGATGTAACGAAACGAAGCCTGAATTCAAGTAAAGTGGAACCAAAAACGTGGTATGCCTTGCGGCAACTACTCTTGAAATCTCAAGACACCATACAAGAACTTTCGAGGGATCTTCATAGTCACGCTAATGATCTAGACCGCTCCATTTCGGTGGTTACGAACAATCCGACCTTGAGTGCGAATTGGAAAGCACTCTTCGCCTATCATGAGAAAATTGAAGACAATCTGCTTCGCCGCATCCAAAAAAAGCTAGCAGATTTGGACATGTTTTCTCAGGCGTGCAGTAAGTGAAATCTGAAATCCCACTGAAGTTCCTGTTTGTGGCCTAATTATCGTTGCTAACCTATCGTAAGCATTGGAGGTCCTTGAAGGCATGACCAAACCTCGCAATCGCGTCAGCATGCCTGTGGTTGTGATGACTGCGTTTTTGATACTGGGTTTTCTTATGTTTGGGCCCCTCTGGATAATATTGATGGACGCGATGAGCCAAGACAGACAGGTGCCTATGAGAAGATTGTTGCAGCACTTCAGCCCGGGCTAAACCCGTTCCGGGGTCGGATTGTAAGAGCCCATCATAGGGGGTGGATGGCTCCTGATATCCTGGAAAGTACCATGTGCAGTATTGCGTGTATACTATACCAAGGGCTGCTTGTAGTTTACTAAATTACACACTTCTTGTCCGTACGCTGGCATATTTGTCAAGGAATTTGGCATTTGGTGTCGATCTCCGCTTCCTTCTCGGCAACTTCACAATAAACCTCCCACTTCTGTTGATTGGTACGTGTTGATAAAGTCAACGCTTAATTGCTAGATTGGAGAGTTCAAACCGAAACATTATCCTCTTCCCGAGTTTGATAACTACCATCTTCATATGTGTGACGGCTATTAGGGGGATCTAACTAAAGGTCTTTGCTATAATTCCTATTTCTATAATACTGTAGTAAAAAGTAATTAAGATCAGTACTAGCTCATAAGTATAACTATATAAATAACTTTTATACATGTAAATAACTATATCTAACTTAGTAAGGAATATTAAATATGCAACATGGTCCCGTAACTTACTTTACGTGATCAGTGGTTTGAACTTAGGTTTAACAGAAGTAAAGCGTTATCTCTTACTGAAAGCCTCGTGGTGATTACCTTATGCGCATGGAACATTCGGTTGATAAGACCAACCCATTGATTGCGTATTATTTACGTATGTGGCTTACAGATGTGAGACAATACAAGAGAGAAGAGCATGTAGGAGGCCGACCGTACGCAGCGTGTCCGCCTCTGATTGGTTCTGTTTCGCCCCACTCCAAGGCATCAGTCCTGGAAGCCGACCACTCTTAATATATTACCTTTGTGAGGCGTTGAGTCAGTGACATTATGTAATGACGCGAAATGGTTTGGGATATTTAAAATAGTTTTTGGATATTCTGTTTTATAAGTTGTTATCCTGCCGCTCGAAAATCATAGACTTGTTTCCTTCATCTTCGTTCTAGAGCGAAGACATAAATTGTCCGAGCTCATTTCTTACCTTTGTATCCTATTTTATTGAACAAAGAGAAAATAATGAGGCATATACGACGCGTTCAATCCCAATCCTCCCTAGAACGACAGCCAACGCTTGAAGCTCAGCCAAAAGACTGGATCCAAAAGCAATCCCAACAACACCAAGTGCAGCCGCCCTATTCAACTTTGACTGCCCCGGCAAAATTGGAATGTTGTCAGAAACTGGCCAACCAAAATAGTGAACTACAAATAATCTTGCGTGAACAAGAAGAGCAAATCAAAAGTTTACAGGATACTGTCAGGGATTTGATTGACGAGAACAATTCGCTAATGTCTAAGTTTGGCGAGAGAATGAAAGAGTCCGTCTCTCTGAGATTGGAAAATGCTTCTTTAAATCATGATTTAAAAACTGCCCTCAACGATAAGAGGAGTACGTCGCACACTATCGATGAGCTTCAAGGTCAAGTCTCTGAGCTTAACCTGCTACCAAGGGCTACACCCAGAGTTATTATCGTCATGAAGATGTTGGAATTCTTAAACAAGGATTCTCAGCCTTCAAGCAGGAAGGGCCTTTGTGTTTCTTTGATATCTTTGGACAGTCATCCGGGTTCCAATCTAAGAAGCACACTTGACACTTTGCTGAGCACCGATGAAGCTCAAATACTATTTTCCACTTTTAATAAGTGGTTCGGTATAGAAGCATTGCAGTCGACAACACTCGTTACCTGCTCTGTGTGCAGAAAAGTCAAGTTCAGGCAATCTGCTGGCGTTGCTGGGGTCGCGACTGTCAATGAATTCATTACAACCGGTCCAACGATTTCATGCGACAAGGCAGTCTGCTCAGCATGCTATCTCAGCTCACTTTCATACTCCTTAGAGCTGCTCCAGGAGACGTGGTGGACAGCTCAAGGGCCAACGATCTCCATATTGTGTCCTTGTGGCAGTCACTGTGACAGAATTCCCATGGACAATCGGCGACAGCTGATGCAGTTGCTACAGTTGATGAACGACGACTGGCTTAAGATTAGAAAGATGAAGATGTAAGTTGAAACGAGTTTTGTGGAATCAGCAAGATAACGATTACTCTATAGTTACGACACTGCTTTACACCTGATAAAGATTTTAAACAATATCAATCCGGAATTGACAACTGGTGCCCGAAAGATTGCAGCACGCATGCATCGAAAGATGATGGCCCATGGTTTCATGAAGTATCCATTTGACATGGACTATTGGGACCTGCACCGCACTGAAGCTAGCTCCCCATTAAAGGCAAACTCTAAGTTTGTTCAAATCTATAATGTTGAGCATGCTGGAGAAACGCTATTGATCCCTATTTTTACTCGATTTCTGCACGCTAAAAAGGAACCGACTGATTGTGTAATTTGCACTGAGTCTATCTATGACGTCTCCTATGGTTCTATTGAGGAGTGGGCGAGAGTCTGCGCAGAATTCAACTGCGACTGGATGTGGAGAGTCTTATTATTCCCTCAGAAATTGGGCACAAATTGCGATCATATAATCGATTTCTGCACGTCTTGCTTACAACAGCACATCGAAACCCAGCTGGAGCAATTTGGAAGAAGCGCATGCGACAACATCACTTGCCCACCTGAAAGCTGTCAACGCCTACTTACCTATGGGGAAGTACAAATATATGCACAAGAAGAGACCTTTTCCAAGTAAACTTCCTTTTTCCGACCCAAAATATAGATAGGAAAGCTATTGACACGACGAGCAGATATGATGAGTACTTAAAACTCAAGGCCTTGAGCCAAATGCCATCCTTCATGTGGTGTTTATCTGAGAAATGCTCCAGTGGTCAGATACATGACTTACTCTTGAACAGCCATGTTGTTTGCGCTGACTGCGAGTTTGAAATGTGCTTTAGTCACCAAGTGAAGTGGCACGAGGGGCTGACATGCGAACAATACGACAGTTTGAAGGAAACAGGAGATCCAGAGTTTCAACAGACGCGAGGATGAATCACGAGCAATACCAAGCCATGCCCTAAATGTAGCATTAAAGTGCAAAAAGGCAATGGTTGCTTTCACATGACATGTGAGTCTACGGTCTAGCTTCAGCCCGCCCAATTATAGTTGTTAACGCCGATTGCAGGCAGTCTATGTCATCACGAGTTTTGTTGGGAGTGCCTTGCTAGCTGGAGAGATATTAGACCAGGATCTGGGACTTACAACCGCTCGGCTCATAATGATGGATGCTATTTCAAAACCAGCAATCAACAACCCAGACAGGTAAGCGGAACTAGTATTACCGCAGCCACATAAACCTTTCAGGCTTGACCCAGAGGGTATTCTATGGACAAATGATTTTTCAGGCAAGGTAATATTGATTTAAGAGATGGGTGTCTGAATTACAGATATAAAGATTCAAAGCTCCCTGCCTGATTGCCAGTGGTTCATGACTGTATAGAACAAATATTCTCTACCGATCAAAGTCCGTACGTATCCATACTAAGAAGCTTAATGAGTATTGGTCATGGCACGTCTGAAGCAAGGTAAGGAAAATCTGCAAAAGAAACTCGGTAGTACGACCTTTTGGAACCTTGTAGACTGTAGGTGCAATATGCAGGACTTGGTTGCTGAAAGAGTTGATGGTAGCAGATTACAACCTGGAACTCCACCCTGTCGATCCTTACTACCATGAACGAAACAAGAAGCTATGTTGACTATAAGTCATCTCACCTGGAGACATTTCTCAAAGTGTTAAGAATAATATTTAACTTCATGGAAACCTGGGGTTTGTTCCAGTGACACCAGGCTAAATTGAGCAACTACAGGCACACGAGACTGAAAAACATTGAAACATAGCGCAAAAGGTAAACAATTAGATATTCAAGCTCTGAGGTATACTTGACGAAATCGATATAGTGGCGAGCCACAATAAAGACACCTCAATGCTTCTTCTCATGCCTTTTCATATTGCACAACTTGGTAAACAAATCTCCACAAACTGGACATGAATAACGTTGGCGGAGCTCATCCTTTAGATGAGTTTGAGCATGTTTTTTCATGTCAGTTTGGTAGCCCATTCGTGTATGACAATGTGGACAAATGACAGGCTTTTCTTGCTCTCTGATATGTGCCCTGTTATTTGTTATGATTTTTACCCGCGATAGTATGTAAAAAGGAGATACTAACTTCCTATCTCTAGATGTTTGGAAAGACGACAGACAGTCTTGACGGTTGCAATAGAATAAGTCGTTGGCAACAAACTCATCCTTTCCAGGATATGAAAGTCTCCATTCGTCATATTCCTTGCCGATTGTTTGCCCCAGCACGATCTCATCATGACTTTTCATCATGCTGTCATGCGAAGGCAAATAGTTTGCCCAGTATCCATCAGTAAAAGTGTTCTGTGGAATGAATCCAGATCCATCGATCTGTGTAGATGACTCATTCTACAGAATGGTGGAAGTGTCATCCTGTTGATCAAGGTATGGTTCATGTTGCAGTTGTAGCCTTTCTGATGTGAACTGACCGGTTCCAGTTTCGTCCGGAGCTGCCAGCTCGGGGACAGTCAAGAGCAAATTGTCGTCTTCAATCCAGTCTAGGTTCAGAAATTGCGACTGGTTATCAGAAAATAAGCTGTCTTGGAACATATCGATAGCTTCAAAGGTGTGTACGTCTTGGGGTGGAATCAGGTTTCGTGAGAAGTCCGCATCGAAATCATTTCCAGGTAGACTGTAAGGAATATCGTCAAGAGAGCCTACAATGCTGGGTATTAACTAAATTGCTCAAGATATTGTGTTACATAAAATAGTTGCGGACTCAGGCTGGATTGAGACGAGCCCACAGCTTGTTCGAAAGTTGTGGGCTCATCTATGTCTTGGAAGTCTTGGAGCGGCCAACTCATCAGCTAGCTGGGGTGGACTGATGATCTGGATGTGAACAATGCCTGAGGCTATAGCGTTCTGCTTGATTTAAGTCTTCCTTCCGCGCATCCACGAAAATTACAAACAATGGCATCATTTGGCGGGGTTTGTAATTTCCTATTAAAGGGAGTCTACTCTTATTGGCCATCTGCAGGAGGCCGACCAATATCTCACACAACCCCGCGCGATGAGGCGGGAGACACACCATTAAAACTACCAAAGCAGTAAAGCATATGTGGGAGGCCGACCAAGTGACGGACGGAGCCAACAGTCTGAGACATAACAGCTTCGTTATCTGCGAGCCCGACAAGCCCGACGTTCTGCTCCCTTCTAGCATTTCCTTGACTCTTGTGTATTTTGTATCAGCATAAGCCGAGATACAGCCAGTTTTTAGCCAGGATCTGACATGAGTTATTTCCATCCATTTTTTTATTTCATTTGTTTTGGGTATATATCTCAGAGTCAGTACTCATATTTCCCAACTGCGCAGCCGGATTATGTCTTCCTCCCTGACTATGTCTCAATCAGAGGAGGTTTTCCCAATGCCGCCAAGCACTATTGTCAGAGTTGGCACGCCCCGGCTCGATAGGTATCAAAGACTCATCGCCCGGCTGTATGAGGCAATGATACTTCTTTGTATGGAACAGCCCATTCAAGGTCCACAAGTCACTGTCAAACACGACAATATCAGTTTGACCGCTTCTCGCCGCCGACTCACAACAGGACTAGCCCACTATTGTGACTGGGATAAGGGCGGTAGAACTACGACATCAATTGGTATCGAAGACTCTGAAGAAAGTTTCATTTTTTGGGTGGCCTCGAATCAGGGTTTTCAGCAGGGGGTGACTTTGCTTCAGCCCATAGGATACCGACATTCTTGAGACAAACATTACGACGCCTCCAAGATGTGACCCTAGAGCCAGATCCCAGTACAGATTGGCTGGCTCACCAGATAAATAATCTGGCTAGGTCCTTCGCCGCCTTTGCAACCCCTAGGATTAGGAAAGAAGCGAGCCTGCTGTCAAGGATGGCAACTGTATGCATTGGTCAATTGAATGGGTCCGTGACTCGCCGTGGTAACGTGACTGATACTGGTACGTCTTGAATTACGATTTGAAATCTACAAACATGGCTAATAGGCTATTAGAAGCAAAAGATCTGGAAAGATGGCTGGAAAGATTCCAATCCCGAGAAGTCTTAGGAGCCTACGATATATGTATTTTGGCCTACAACTCTCGGAATGATCGACAAATGGACATACTTCTACGACTGAGTCAAGAGGTTACTGTCGACGAAGGCGGCGAATCACTAGCAAAGGTCTCTTACCTAGCAAGACATTTTGTTGGAAGGCTCGCGGATCACATCCGCGTTTGGAAGCATCTTGTTGAGGACGCTTTGCGTGTGAGAGAAGTCCTTGACGTATTTCAAGTGTCCGAGGTCCACGCCCCATTATGTGTCCAGCCACCAGAAATTGATTCCCATACCAACCTGGACAGTATCTTGGGAAGGATGATTCCGAAAGAGGGTGAAGAGTTTTCCTACCTCCAGAAAGACCTCTCCCGCTTCAAGAATCATGTTGGACTGGAAGATCGAATCAAAGAGCAATTCCTCAAGCTACAGTCGAATCCTCCGATAGTCCACTGTGAGGTCCAAGTCCTGGAGCATTTTCACAGAAACGGATTGCGCTTCACAGATGACGACCGCTTTATTGGCACTAGCAAGTTTTCTTGCTTTTGCTGTAAGCTATACTATCGACATCACCCCTCCAGGCCAGTTGAACCTGATGCTCACGAACAGATTTACCTCAACTGGGGGCCAATTAACCTTCCTAAGGGATCTTACGATCTATTGTATCGAGGATTGAGAGATACACTTAATCCCCTTATTCGTGATGTTCGAGATGCGTTTTTCAGGGCTATAAGAAAGAAGAATATCTCAGCCTTCAACCGCCCCAATTCGATTACCGGATTGACTCGTTCCATAGATACTCTAGTGTGTGCTGACTCGGATAGTGAAGCAGATTCAGAGCAGGAAGGCGGAACTGCGTTGAATGATTCTTGAAAGTGGAGTCGACGAATGCAGATATGCGTCTGTTGTGCAATTACCAGACTGCAGCGGTAGTGCCAATGAGATGGGATGGAATATTCGAAAAGTTGTCCAGGACTTACCAGAGTCGTAAATACATTTTGCTCTGCTGACCCGCCAATTACCCCCACGTATCAGTTCCTGATATACGATTTGATGGTCCGTGTCCTTAAGGAAACACACTGGGAAAACATAGGCCGAAAATACTAGACGCTGATACAGAACGCTGCAGTCGTCACTACTTTATGCTGTGGGGGGTTCGGAAGCTGTCGATTCTGCTATAATAAACCACCGAGCAGAGCGGGGTAATAAGACATATAAGACTTAGAAAGGCGAGAAGCTCGATAACCTGTTGTCAACACTGAGGTTGAAGCATGAAGTCATAACATAAGCCTGCAACTTGCCGAGCTATCTAGCTAACTTAGCTGCTGTGATTTCGGAAGCGCACTGAAGTCATAGATAAGGTCTGAGGAGTTGGTCAGAAATTACGCAGGACTGTATTGGGACGACCTTGAGAGAAAGACCTAGCAATAAATTATGGATAGCTACAACTGTTTTCCTTTTCGTTATGCCCCATTAAACAACACTTGAGATACAATCTCAACCCTAAGAGATCCTTCGCTGAAGTCAAATGGTGGAATAAGAGAAAAAAAACAATCAACTATGCAGTCATTGTTGTAGACCAAAATCTCTCAGTCTCACTCCAGGATGCTTTTTGATGCAGTGTCGCCTGAAGTTATCCTTCCTGTAATGCTTACCAGCCTTTTTACAGCCCTTGACAGTGCATTCCCAATATTTCTTGTCTTTATTGTGGGTATCCTTGTGGCGGCTGAGGCTTGTTGAATGCCCGAAGGTCTTTCCGCATTCAACACATTGAAGCAGACGAGCAGCCTGAGGGCTTTGATATTGTGGTAATGAATAATAATTCATACCAGGGGTGATGGTATCTTCCTGAAAAGGACCCCATGGATGGCGATCATCTGGGATGGGGGAGAATGGTGTATCGTTCGTATAATGGTTTACGCTTGATGGCGTATTACCTGAGAAAGTGTCTTGCTGCGAGTATAGACCAGTTCTTGGCCCTGTAGAGACAGCTTCAGAGTTGTCGTCCGCATAGAAATACCCAGATGCAGCGTCAACATCTGTTGAATGCGAAGAGAGACTCTGGCGAAGGTACTGAGACGTTCGCGCATCATCTATCACATACTCGTTGTCGGCGAAGGCACTGGGGTTCTCGGACGAGTGTTCTGAGGGATCAAGACTGTTTTCGTAGGGAGAGGAGTTGGCCTGGTTGAAATTTCTTGGGTACCAAGGTGCGTTGCTTGACAGATCTCAGGCGGGGGAGGGCCTCCTGCTTAACAGGTGCAGGAGACCCGCCTCCTTGTCTTGAAATAAAAGTAAAAGAAGTTGAAGTGATTGTAGTCCTGAGTTACTGTCTGATAACCCAGGACTGTGTCGGTAATATTATCGGGTCGCCTGTAATGGAGGATAAGTAATGTCTGAACTGCCCGCTTGATCCTGAGTAGAACCCTAAGAGCCAGTAATGCTTACCCTGTCTTTTAAGGCCTCAACATATTTATGAAATCTACGCAGACGGTTCTTTTGCATGGTCAGCAATCCAGGACTAATTGTGAGCCTCGATCCTTGGTATGCACCACGCCTGAATTGTATACAATCCGTCCCCACACAGTGGGGGCTTAGCCTCAAAAAGAACCAATAAAGCACGTCAATGGGAGAGAAATTTAGTTGGCCAACGTGCTTAGCGCCTCACTGCCTAATTGACCTCAATTCTGGCCAATAAAAAAGGTCGGCTGTGTGAGGCATGCTTGTGCGTTGGCCACCCTCGGAGGAATGTAGTATCAGACTCTTCTTGATAGCCTCAAAACTAGCCTATAGGCTTCAAGCTTCCGAAAACTCCAGGCAACAGTAATTGCTGCAACTGAATGGTGCCGCATCAATGCTAGCTCAAAGCGAATTGAGCCAATCCATCTTATTTGTCGGATACAGGCCAAACTGAAGGTCAAGATACATTGATGCTCCCGCTGTCGAGTCCTTGGGTGGTGCCCGTAGCTCTCGCTCATCTATAAAGACAACAGTCATTTCCGAATTCTGAACATTTGTTTTCCTAACGCCTTCACTCACTTTCAGCTCACTGCACTTGAATACATACTTCCAAAACCTCTGAACGTCATCAAATAGTCATTTTAGGTCTGAAATCATTCCAACCTTTGGCCTTGAACATGACTATTCTGCAGGAACTCCCGCAATTGTCTGACCCTCAGCTACTTGACAAGATAGATAGGCTCCGCGATCTCAATATCGCTCAGCACGTAGCCTTACCGCAGGTAGGGCATCCAAATCTTTCCTTGACGCGTGCTCACAGCTTCTGGGTTTAATACTGACAGCCGCAGCTTGTCGTCGTTGGAGATCAAAGCTCTGGAAAATCATCTCTTCTAGAAAGCGTAACTGGGATTCCCTTCCTCCGAGGCCAGACGCTCTGCACCCGCCATGCTACTCAGATCTCTTCCCGTCGCCAAGATGTTGAGTCAGTCAACATTAGCATTAATCCAGGGCCTAATGCTTCTGAAGACCATCGGAAGCATCTCGAAGCTTTTCGCCGTACTGAGTCTAGTAGCTCAGAATTCCGGCTGCATTTTACTGATATCATGAAGAAGGTAATATCTATCTTGAATCTGATCAGCGGTTTTGCTCTGCCTCCTAGCTAATACATTTGACTTCAAGGCGCACGAGCAAATGGGCTTACGATCAGACCTATCAAAAGGTCAAGGGGCCATATTCAGTGAAGACGTTCTGAAAGTGGAAATTTATGGTCCTCAGGAGGATCTTCTAACTATTATTGACGTTCCCGGAATGTCCCGCGTTGCTGGGGACGGGACTACTAAAGATGACATGGAAATGGTGAATAACCTCGTCCGGAAGTACATTAAAGACGAGCGCACGATCATCCTGGCTGTTTTGCCGAGCAATGTTGACATTGCCACCCAAGAGATCCTACAACTCGCCGAAGAGTTCGACAAGAATGGAGAGCGTACTATAGGTATTCTCACCAAGCCCGATTTGGTCACTAAAAAGGGTGCTCAAGACGCAGTTTGCGATCTTGTCAAAGGGAAGCGAAGGCCACTCACCCTGGGCTACTACATCGTTCGCAATCGCGGTGCTGATGATGCAAAAGTCGAGCATCATCAACTTGAGCAGACTTTCGTGAATCACCCTTGGAATCAGCTCCCGCCTGACAGAGTAGGCATCTCGGCATTAAAGGAACAGTTGCGATGCCTCTTGTGGGATATTTCTACGGGGGAGTTCCCTAAGATGATGGCGGACATCGACCAAAAACTAAAGACCTGTAACGACGAGCTGGACTAGGTGGGACCACCCCGTCAGAATCATCGAGAACAGCGCACATTTCTCAGTCGAATTGCCGGGCAGTTCCAAGAACACGTCAGATCAGCCTTATCAGCGGACTATAACGCAAGTCAGATCTTTGAAAAGGAGAAATTGCGGTCTGATCACGCAAGTTGTGAATATCACAGAGGTCTTCTGTTTTGAATTTCACCAGCGAGCTCATTCAAGAAACTTTGACACCCCCAATACATTCCACAATTTGCAAGCGAGGAATGCGATTTTGAGGATAAGTTAAATGGAGCTGGAGAAACAGAAGAGCCGGCCTTTGATTCGCATATTCGACCTATACAGAAACTCGTCAACAGTGCGAATGTTGATAAGGGTACGGAACAGGAATTAACAGAGCTTGGTGACATCATTACCTTTCCTGGTGACATCACTAGCCCAGACGACAACATGGCAGCATGGATTAAAGACGTCTACCTCCGGTCCAGGGGTCTCGATCTCGGAACATTCAACGGCCACCTTATATCCGCCGCCTTTGTGGAACAATCTCGCAAATGGAAGGCTGTTACAGAGACTTATATGAACAGAGTGATCCTCACGGTCCATCGCTTCATCAAGGCTATACTGAGCAAGATCTATCGAGATCAAGAGATCTATCAAAAGTTGTGGAGAGAGATTCTCACCAGTCTCTTGCCAGGCTATAGGAGAGCCCTGGAACAAGTGGAGCTCTTGATCCACGTTGATCAACAGAAGCAGCCATACACCCTCAATAAGCGCTTCAACGAGAGCCTTGCAGAGACGAAAGGCCGGCACTTAATGGGCTTCCTTTACGCAACAGCAAGGAAGGACACTAAGCAGTACGGCGAGGTCCAGTATATGGTCAATCTACGAGATGTCCCTGGTGTAACCAAGGCGCAAAGCAATGCTGAGTACTTGCAACAAGAGGTACATGATATTCTCCGGGCTTACTATAGTCTGGCGCGGGATCGCTACATCGACAACATTTTTCAGCTTGCTGTGAACTATCATCTGCTGCACGGACCGGGAAGCCCTCTTAAGGTATTTACGCAGGATTGGGTCTTGGGCTTGGACAATGGAGATCTTGACCGTATCGCTGGTGAGTCTAAGGCCACGAAGAGAAATCGCAGCCGGATCAAAAAGAAGATCAGCGATTTGGAGAAAGCTTTAAGCATTCTCAAAGAACCTCAGAGTAGTGAATACTTGGCTCTTGTAGGATGAAAAGAAGATAGATAGCATGGCCTGTCCTACTGTACCAAATAGGACATGCGAATCCGGCTCCCCCCAGGCTCGAGTTCTGGGAGGGACTGAGCCATTATAGAATAGATCACTCGAAATTATTGCCGCTACAGGGAAGCTACCGGCCTCCCAATAAAGTAGAAGATACCTACTTGGTCAATGGCAAAGACTTTATATATGGAGCTCTGCCGAAACTGAAGCCCAGTTGCATGTTATCCTTCGTAGGCTAGACTTAATGTTCGACAGGGCAAGAGCTATGCTTGATCGCACGCCATATATCTCATGCTATTGGCTAGAAACGTGGGCTCCGAAAAGCCATCATGCGTGTGCCAGATGACTTCGAAAGTTCGAACGAGTTTTCAAATCCACAGCTCCTACACAGTAGACTCGCCCACTTGTCTTTCGGAGGACCCCGGATTTCTTAGTGGTCATAGAATGACCGGACCTACAATTAGCACCAAAGTCTTGCATCACGAGATCAAACGTACGCAGTGAGTTTGTCCCTATTCAGGGCTTGTTCGGGCTGAGAAAGCCAAGTCATCTGGCTCGAACCCCACACCCTCTCCACAACAGAAAGTCCAAATAGTTTCAAATGACTACCGATGATATTCAAGCGAAGCAGAAGCCATCGAAAGCAGGAGGTGCTTTCTTTAATGCGGGTGAGCAGTGATGATTGCGGGAAGAGAGAACGCAATGCCTAACTGGGCTACCCTAGAGCTAGACAGGCACGGGCCACGACCTAGCCGAGTTTAGCCATGATCGGACTAACCTCGCGCCGAGTCCCGTCTCCTCACATTCACTCGTTTTGACTCCACCCAACCTTTGATGATTTCTCCTTTCCAACTTGACACAATGTCAACTCTACTTCTCCACCCACCACCGTTCCGCAAACGCCCTCCCTTCCTTACTCTCGACGTCCCGCTTCCTGAATGAAGCCCGTTCATCGCGCTACACCCGCATAAAATTCCGGCTTATACCCACGCGAACGAGCCCGCCTCCTTTCGTGGAATAACCGGGGCGTGTAGAAGGGGCCTGCTCGGATTCACAGTTCACCTGGAGTCCGGGGCGACCTTACAGTTCACCTGGAGGTCGCGAGTCGCCTGGCAGCGAGGCCGGCTTCTTTTGGATCTGCGGCATGCGTCGAAGTCTTTGTTGGGACTCTGCGGGTAAGTCGAGCCTTTTGTTATGCTAAATTCAATCGGTAGCGAGCTATGGCGACGAGTACCATCGATCTCGAGGGCGTGACGGCTGTTATCGAGTATGAATATGAAGGCGCGACACGATTTTTGACCAAGCCTGATCCAGAAAATGTCCCGATCCGATTCTCATTGCAAGTTGAAGCAGCTTGCGCCCTCTTCGACATGTTGATTCCCATTAGATACAAGGACAAGACCAGCTCCAAGACCATGAACATCCGTATCAGCCCTTTATCCATCACCTCCCTCGAACATTCCACGAGAACAGATCTTCCTGATGCCGTGAAGCCGATACTACCCACCGCGATGTGTCTTGAACTACAACTTGCCGAGTCTATTACCATCCTCGTACCCAGCTTCATCAAGGAGCCGGTCGCGGCAGCTAGGCTACGGTCAGGCAAGATCCTCGACTCTTTGTATGAACTGTCGCACGTGAGGAATCTACGAATTTACATCCCAGACACAGCTTTGTCTCTCAACCAGCTGAACTCCACCAGCACAGCAATCGCACAGCGGCAGCTACAACCATTCTCCGATGCAGACCACGACATTTCCTGAATGTTCAGCGGTAGCGGCGCCAAGATCACGATCCTCCCTCCCCCCTTGCTGCCCTCTTATGACAAAGTCGCGACTGTCCAAACAAGTGCTCCCTTGTATACCGTATCCGCGACCTTTGATCTGCCCGATACTCGCTCACGCAAGCGTAAACAAAGCCAAGAAGTCCTCGCCGACGCCAATGCAATCTGGAACAAGTTGCAGAAACTTGAGGCCATAATCAATCACCGTCCAGCACCGGATATCCAGGCTTGTGACCAGTCTCTGCTTGTTCAAGAGTTGCGCGCCGAGGTCGCTGACCTGCGAAAACAGCTCACGTCCTGTCAGAAGAAATGTGCCGACTTGGAGATTGAAGTCGCGGGTTTGCGAGAGGCGCAAGCCAATGTGGATGATGGTGAGGGTGTGGAATTGGCTGAGATGCGAGAAGACATCAAGACCCTGGAAAGCAGGATAGACTACGTCGAGCGTGGGAAAGATGATGAAGAGCTCGGCAATAAGATCAAGGTGGACATCTTCGAGGAGCTAGCAGCGAGGGTAATGGGTGGCTGAGATTGGTTACGGTATGTTGTTGACACAGAAGACCAAAGGGCTTTAGCTGACGGACAGACAATGTCATTGCGAGCGAGATACCGAGCAACGAGCCAGAAGACGGCGAGTACCATACACCTTATCAATCCACGTGGCATCAGACGGCCCTTGTCCCTACTAGGTCTTGTTCAGCGTCGCATCGCCCGCGCGACCTGTCCATTGCAAGCCGCTGCCACGGTACACACAACCACCCATCGAGAATACATGAGCTTGTTGCATAGACACGTTATTGTACGTCCCTGGCTCAGTACCACTTGTTGATCGTGCCCGAGTTGCTGTCGACACGAAAGGACTTTTTGTTCTTAGACTAATGGATGAAGGATAGTAGGGTATTATATACAAGGTCTACGAGGGAGGAAAAGGTACGAGTCGCCCTTAATGACATACCAAGAGAGCTACCTGTCTCCGAGTCCTCTGGATGGCGCCGTATGTCGAGTGTTGATACGGACCGTGGCTTGATATGCCGCATAGGCTAGGCTGTGGCAATACCGCATGGATGGCCTCCTCCTCAAGTATTCTTGCTAAAAACGAACGTGGCGCGTTTTTGTCTATCGACATTTAGCTGTAATTCAAAACGCGTCGCATTTTCTGTCCCAATGTTCCGTGCCATCCCTGTAGAAACGAATTGGGCTCTGGCTCATCTGCATTCTTCTTTCCAGGTAGTAAGTAGTTCTATATCAACTGATCAAGAACAATGCCAGACAACGAGTATTCTGATTACGAAATGCTCTATAGCTAACTCTCGCCAGAAAAACTTGCCGAGCTTGATTGCCTTGGCCTGTGCCTTAACTCGCCCGAGCCTGCTATCATCTGTAAGCAATGTGGCTATGCTATAATAGCAGATAAGAATCGCGTGTCTCGGCATCTCGGGGAAATCCACAAGATCGATAAAGCAGCCGCAGGGGATTGAATAAGTTGATTCGTTCCTTGAATCTCCCGGACCCAAAGAGTTTTCGCTTGCGACCTGATGGTAGCGCACCTCATCCTTACCTGAAAAAACTGACGGGTGCAAGCTCTTGCAGGCACTGCGGTCTGCGATCGACCAGCGATGTTGTTCTTCAATCACACCTGAGAGAAACGCACCCAGCGGAAATAGAGCTTGCTAGAAAATCAGGGCAACATTGGTTACGAGACCACATTAAGACGGGGCTGACCCTCCAGAGTTGGACGGCTCAATAAGTCTTGGACCGTCAGAATCGAAGGTGCTCAGACATCTGAAAGGCAGTCGAACGCCAATATTCTAGGGTCTCTCTGCCGGAATAAGCTCACAGCCACAAATCTCAACTGCAAATAACACTTCTAGCCCGCAACTTAGACATCGATACCACGGTGACTGACCAGTGGCTACAGCATTCTACTCCAGGGGACACCAGGTGCTATTACAGACTTTGCTCAGCAGCTCCTTTCCGAAGAATA